>JASCZW010002409.1:0-85750 GCA_034211315.2 Aedes japonicus | reverse complement strand
GTTACCAGTCGGCATGGTAACATTATCCCTCCCTTCGGGATAAAAAATTCAGGAGAAGGGAATAAGAACTCATGAATTTTTTAAGCTCATTTACGTTTTGATTTCTCGTAAACATCCTCACCTATTTTCATCAAGTGACCGTGGAGTTTAAGAGAGTCTGTCAACGTCCCATACTTCAATTCTTTTTTTATTTGTATCCCCTTTATGCTTCCTTATTTTACCCTCCGATAAGACCCTAGATTTCCAATAGAATATATTGTTTAAATTGTTTATAACCTTATCACTATTTTATAATTTGCAAAATCAACCGAGCTAGTCTGAATTTCCTGACTTTCTCAATTTTTTTTCACTGGTTTGGCGCTAAGGAGTGTTAAACTCACCTACCGTACTTTTTTTTTTTTTTTTTTTAGCTAACGTAGGTTCTTACTAACTAATCTCAATCATCATCATTCTTTGGGTACCCTTAACTCATTCATACCTATTCTCATTCATTCATTATTCACTCTTATTTATATATCCTAATTTATTTCACTCGTAGACACCTCTACGTCTTCGAGTTCATCACCGAGACACTCTGTCTCGAATGGAAATTTATTTATCCTACTTTATTGAACTCGTAGACACCTCTACGTCTTCGAGTTCGTCACCGAGACACTCTGTCTCGTGTGGAATGTGGAGGGTATTTTAAGACTTCTGAAATATTGCATTACGGCGAACTCATTCAGACCACCTTTATTCGCCGCCTACAGGTATATTCACCTTGTTCGCAGACTTATTCATCGAACGTTTCTGAAGGGGTTTTCGCCCGAATTCTTTTCTGTGAACGCACGGTTCGGGATGACAGAAGCGGAGCTTCACAGTAAACTTCACCGGAAGGAACCTGGTGATTGTTTACAAAACAGTATCATCGACGGGATTCAACCAAAATTTATTTTAATCTAATTCTCGACGACGGATCATCTCCTGTGACCCCAGCTTACGAAAAACAACCTTACCGTGAAATTGGAAATCCTAGGAGCATATTCGAAAGGTTTCGAATGGAGCATTTGGAGGAATACAGCAAGTCGGGACTAATTGACCAGCTCTAGTTTTCTCATCACCAGCCACCTTGACTTAGTGGGCTAGTGAACCAAAACAAAACTTTGCTAATAATATTTATATCCTAGTTTTAGGGAAGTGCTAACTGAAATAGTGGGCCGAGGCAAACGATGTTTGAGGATTACCCCGGTTTGATAAGCGAGGCGGGCTGGTCATTTGATAAAGCTTGTTGCCTTTAAATTTTTGGAAAATGTCTTCACTAATGAGTGTAAGTTGACTTCCTGAATCTAAGAGACCCTTAGCGGGGAGGCCATAGATCTTTATGGCCGCATAAGGTCGATTATCATCCACCTGGGATAGAGAGATCGTGAGAGTCTGCTGTGAATCTGGATCCTAGAAATCTTCAGAGACCGGCTCTCACAGTTCCGAAGGGGTTATCCCCTCCGTGAACGAATTTACGCGGATTGATCCGACGGTCGGCGATTTCCGACCGTCTGAAGCCCGTTTTTTCAGCAATACGGGCAATTCTGGGTTTCAAAGCCTTTGAAACCACATAATAGACATAAACTTCCTTTACGGTTACGGCATTGCTCTAAAACATGGTTGGATTGTCGGCAGTATAAACATTCATACCGATTGGGAGGTTTGTGAGAGGCTATCAACATTTCCAAAGTCCGAAAGGGCTTAGAGCCCCCTTCTTGAGGATCAACTTCCGGGGTGGGGGTTCTTTTGGTGTCCGAAGGTTTCTGAGATTCCTTATTGTACTGCTCCTCTTTTTTCTTTTGAAAGCCCTCTATATTTTTGGAATAAAACTTGTCCTGAGGTCGTGGGTTAGATTGCGGACGATTTGTATTTTTATTCCCCTCACGGTTTGCATTTCCCACCGAGACAGCATTTGCCGACTTTTCACCTCCAAATACCTTGACATACAAAGAGAAATTCGAGGCATCTATTTGATGACCAGCATCCAACAGCTTCGAGAGATTGAAGAGGGGTTTCCAAAGTAAAGCTTTCTTATAATCTGATCTCATATTCCTCCTCAACACATCCAACATCTCTCCCTCCGTCATTAGATGGATCATAGATCGAAACATGCTTTCCATGTCGTAGTAGAAGTCTTGGAAGGTCTCGTTGCGTTGCTGACGTCGCTGATAAATGCAACTGCGCACGAGGGAATCCAGTTCAGGATGGGCAAAGGACTTACGAAGCTCAAAAACTAGATGAATCCAATCCCTCAGCCTTCCTGCTGACATCATTGACATATACCAGTTCAATGCTGGTCCGGTAAACAGGTGGAAAGCAGAATTAAAAAGCTCAGTGCCAGCTGAGAAACTATGTGGAGAAACTCGTTAAGTTTCAATCCCTGGTTCGTTCCAAAATACTTGTTAATCTTCCACTTCGAAACCGACAAAGATTTTCGATTGTTATTCCCTTGGGTCGAATCCTGACGGAACTGTGGAGGGAAACTGAAAGGATTGGGCGCAAATCCTGAAACCCCAGGTCCTGTCTGGTGGGGTGGACAATATCCACTGCCACTTGAGAAGTGAGGAAATAGGAAGGGATCCCTCCCAGAAAACATCCCGGAGAACGTGGTCGGATTCAACCCTGGGTTCAAATAGGGGTTCTGAAACTGATTTGCCTCTGGGAACGAATCCGACAGGGAATTCGGAACATACGAAGTCGAAGACAGACCAGGTAACCACCGATCGTTGGTTCTCAAAGGTTGTTGGTTACTTACGGAATGACTGATCGCTATGGAACGCGCTTGCGTTCTAGTCAAATCTGAAGGATTGAGGCTCGGTATCGATGGATAGTTCACCACCGAGGGCCATGGTTGGTTAGCACTTGAGCTTATTGAAGCCGCCACCCGTGGGGCTGTATACGATAGGGTTGGGTTCGTAACTGTGTTGATGGTAGGAGGCTGTTCTAAGCTATCGGGGATTCTCCAATTTTCCCCCGATTGAGTTGGATATCCCCACCAGTTGGGGGTGTACCACGGCTGAGATTGGGTGTAGGGTTCGGAAGGCTGAGCCAAAGAGATTGGCTCCGAAAATTGAACACTCTTCACTCTACTGGAATTGGTAATAGAAGATCTCGGAATGGTGTCTGAATAGGTAATTGGCTGTTGCACCAAGTCATTTTTCCGAAGCAAATAAACCTCTTGAAATCTACGCAAACGATTAACTTCCTGCTCTAACTTACACATACCATTTTTAACATCGTCAGCCGCAGGATCTTCAGATTCCACTAAGCCTAACCGCACGCAAAGAAATCACTCTGCTTTGAATCAACAAAATATTTTGTTGATATTCAAACCAAAGATTCTATTTGTTTCAATTCAAAAAAAAGTTCAAAATCAATTCAAAACTTCAACCAAATTAAACCAATAAAATTATTTAAAGTAATCACCGCTGTTTGATTCAGATAAATCACATTTATTTTTCAACTCAAATGATTTATTAATTGCTTGAACAAAGTATTTTGTCACCCTAAGAAATCACTCTGCTTCGATTCAACAAAATATTTTGTTGGTATTCAAACCAAAGTTTCTATTTGTTTCAATGCATAAAAAAGTTCTAAATCAATTCAAAAGTCCATTCAAATCAAACCAATATATTTTTTTAAAGTAATCACTGCTGTGTGATATTAATTTGAATAATATTTGATTAATAACAACCACATTTATCGTTTAACGCAAATGTTTAATTTATTGTTTTAACAAAATATTTTATCACCCCAAGAAATCACTCTGTTTTGAATCAACAAAATTATTTGATTCTTTTCAGTACAAGGTTTTAATATGTTTCAATTCATGAAAGACTTCCAAATCAATTCAATATTTAATTGAAATCAAACCAATAATATGATTAAAAGTAATCACCGCTATGTGATATTACTTTAAATAATAACTAAAATTGTTAATTTATCATTTCGCCAAACATTTTTATGAGCGCACATTTAATAGCGCCATTTTGTTATTGTTCAAAAGTGTCTCAATGCTGCCGACATGGCAAGTTGCTGCCTCTGTTAATCTAATGTAAGTTGAAATATAATCAATTATAATTTTTAAAACAAATTATCAACGAGTTATTCACTTTGCAGATAACTGGGAAATCAGTATACCAGATGTTGGAAGTATACTATAGGGCGTTAGGATCGTGCGCACAACTTCCAACAAAAGGCAATTTTGCAAATAGGCTGCCGTTATGATTGCCTCTCCCAAACATTTCTTCCAGAGACCAGCATCCAACCGCATACCCGATGTTAACTTCTGCAAAGTCTGATTCTTGCGTTTCGAAACGCCTTTCTGCTGGAGGAATATGGTGCGGTAATTGTTTTGAACAATAAAACACAAATTTAGTTCTATAGAGCATATTGTTTTATTTCAATTAAATGGTTTTGTTGTATTAGTTCTTTAATGTTTATTATTTGAACCAAAATTGTTATTTGGTTTAACAAAATATTTTGTTTTGAACAATAAAACACGATGTTCAATTCTATAAATCATTAAGATTTATTTCAATTCAATGGCTTTCTTGATTTACTTCATTATTTTTTATTATTTCAACAAATGCGTTTAGTTGGTTTAACAAAAAAATTGTTTTGAGCAATAAAACACGATATTTAATTCTATAACGCATAGAGTTTTATTTCAGCTCAAAGGTTTTGTTGAATTAATTCATCAGTTTTATTGGTCCATATTTAAACCAAAATTTTAGTTGAACTGAT
Organism: Aedes japonicus; assembly: GCA_034211315.2. NCBI lineage: Eukaryota > Metazoa > Arthropoda > Insecta > Diptera > Culicidae > Aedes > Aedes japonicus. The sequence goes on along the minus strand of JASCZW010002409.1, from coordinate 80,983 downwards.
TCCTATTTTGGATTGGTATAACTACGTATTTTTTGCGTGCGAGATAATGATCCAAGAATGTCATACTCTGATGACGTCGGTTTGTCATTTTGAGCCTGAGTTGTCTGGACTACTGGGGTTGTTGACACAGAAGTCGTTATCGGGGTCTCATTCTGATTAGTTGTCTCTTCAAACAACCTCTCTAAACCCAAACCGGCATTCCCCGTCGGTTGGCGTTTATTGTAGAAATACTCATTCAGGTAAAATAAAATTCTCTCCTGAATATTGGTCAACTCAAACTGACCCTCTAGTCCTAAATACCTTCTAAGCAACTTCACTCTTCTACCTAAATGTAGCAACACAGACTGACATCTGGGAGGCAAGTCTTTCGTGGTATTGTTCGCAATACCCTCAATCAGCTGCAGTTTGGTTTCACAGATCACTACCTCATCGTATGGATCAGTTTTCAAAACTCGCTCATCTACGGTAGGATTCTCTTTTTCTACCTTTATTTTTTCCCTCAAGCTCTACGTTTCCTCGACATCGAATCATCCTGAGCAAAAACAATATCCCGGATCTTCAGCTCGAAACCCAGCTCATCTCCGTTGAGATGGTCAACCCGAATATCAAAAAACAATTTATCGAGATGTTCTTCCCTCAGCTCAACACTCTGTCCTCTTCCTGCCATTATTCCAGTAAAATTCAAATCAAAATGCAATTCAAACCCTAGTGTCAAAATAAAACCTATCAATTTACAACTAAATATAGAAATTCAGACAAGCAATTCACTTCAATTCAATATTTATCGTAACTTAATGGAAATATATACAAATTTAACAATATACTCGTTAGAAACTAAGGAAAAATAAGAATTCAAATAAAGAAATATGCTAGGAATAAAAATAGATTTTTTTGAATATACGATCAAATAGACTTTGTCCCTTTAGACCTCCACAACCCAAATAACGCAAACGAAGTGAAGTGTTCACGATCAACCACTGGAAGTTGTGATCGTGAGTCTCCCGAACAAGTCGAAAAAATATTTTGGCTACAAGATATTTTTATAGTTTAGTTGGATCGCCAATTGTAAGTCCCGACTAGCTCGGTCTTTACCCTCTCAGGGTCGGCGGACTTTTTCAGGGCGGACTCACAACCGAAGGGGAAAAGACGGCACAAAAAGGCAAAGTACAGACGTCATATACAGGCTCAGAAATAATTTGGCACAAACATATGGAAAAATAGGCTTAAACATACTTAGATTTATTAAAGTTTTTTTATACCCCACAGGGGTACCGTTGGAGCTCTTGATGCGGCCGATGCTGGAACCGGTGGGGCCCGTTCAGCAGGAACATGCAGAAAAGAAGGAAGAATGGAGGGAACTCATACCTGCTGGAACTGCGGTTCTGCACGTGGGATGGCTGGTGATTAGGCGGCCTTCATGCTGGGACCTACAGGGCAGCAATTCTCGAAGGTCGTTCCTGCGGATGATGATGGGTTCGAGGCCACGTTTTGGGGAAGGTGCCTCCAAACTAAGCTTCCGGGAATGCCCGCCGACGGAAAGGGGATTCATCGGTCAGGGTTCCAGTAAACGTGGGCAAACCCTCCGAACTTACCGGTCCTTAACCTCCAAAACGTCCGTCCTCCTTTTCACGCCGCGTGTGGCCCAACGAAATGGCGTTTGGGGCTCGTTGGCCACTGGCAATCTTCAGGGTTGAGCACGCGGAAATGTTGCGGCTTTCGGGGTTAGGCTTGAGCTGGTATCTTGACGTATTCTTGAGTGATGATCGGGGGTGATTCTGGGGATATGCACCCACCCGACTTCGGTCGATAATGCTGACCCGACAGAAGGGAGTTTTTCCGGGATTCGGCGGCGATCGGCTTTCACGTGGCGGTCCTTCGGAAGATGGTCGGGGCTGATTCCTTGGATATCTATCCACACAAACGAGCGAAGGGCTGGGCCGACGAAAAGTAGCTGGCCACAATCCGGCGGAGTTCCAAAGCTCGGTGGACTTGGCTTTACCACCTGTTCCGCCTTTCTTCGGGCACTTATTCGATGACGGGTGCCACCACCACTCATGTTCACACGCGAGATCCAAAAAAAACTTCTTAACGGAGGATAATCGTCGCGCACTTGTGGCTCCTTTTACTGTCCAAGCTCAACTGTCTCGATCTCCTTTTTTTTCCATCTCACCTCCTCCTTCCTTCCTTAATTCGCCACTCGATGGGGCGAAATCTTTTCTCGCCCGCAGAAGCGGGTCTGCGATGATCTACTTCCTCAGTAGAGTAGAGATGTGCGCCGTCCCAATAAGTTAGTAGTTTATTTAATAGGGTTCAAAAAATATTAGATGCGGAGCTTTGCCGTCTTCTTTCTTGTTTACAGGAATAACGATAAAACAAATTAAAGACACGCTTACATCGTCGTGTATTTGTTTTATCGTTAAGTTATTTTTTTTATTGTTCGTTTTGTACTGCATGCTAAGTCTCACAGGACTATTTCATGTTTGGTGCTGGGTAACTAATTGTTGGGGTATTTATTTAGGTGTTAGTTATTTTTGTGTTATGTGTTTTTTACATTTTTTGTTTAGCCACGGGCCCTACAAATATAAATATATATTTTTTCCAATTTTCCACCTCTTTGATTTTTCGCAAAGTCATCGAATTTAGTTAATCTCAAAGAAATGGCAAATCCTGTGATGTAAAAATAACCACACAACATTAATTCCTAATTTTACAATATATATATTTTTCTTCTTGATTTTCGACGGGAACCATAATTCAATTAAATACATTTAAATATGCCCTGCAGGACATGCTACCAGTCGGCATGGTAAGAATCAGCACAACGCAGTGATTGAGGGACAGATTGCCAGTTTCGAGGCCATAAGGCAATTGTATCATGTGGATCAATCTTTTGTACCTAGACTGGTTCCAAAGTTAGTAGAGCGTTATGTTTATCAGAAGCCATTTTCATCGATGAACGTCGCCCAAGCGACACGTACATTAAGTACCTCCGTCGCTAAAGGGTTGGAATATTATTTAGAATCGGGCGATATATTTTGTAACGCTCAAGGAACAGCAACCTACGCCGAGTTTTTTGATATCATATTTGATATATTCAATTCCAGGAGCCCCCAAATTAACGGTTCAAAAGTATAGTTTACAACCTATGTCGTAGCAATATATTTCTCAACGAAACATATTTTTTTATAGCCCTATCGAACAGCAATCAATTATGAGTCTTTTCATTGGGACTTCCTTAATGATGCAGAAGAAACGCTTCGCAACATGTATTTCATTCCACAAACATGTTTGAACATAGCCAAGGTAAGCTAAAAAAAAATATTAAAAATAATAAGAATCATTTTGAACCTATAGGTATACCTTTCATTGAAATTCAATTTCAGGCACCAGGTGAAGCCAAAAAGCTTCTGATCAGACAACGCCGACCAGCTTTTGTTAGTGGCCTTATTAGCAATATATATGCGCTTCGTTGGCTTTGGAAAAATATAAGTGATAATTTCGAATTCGAGTATATTTGCACAAACTTTTTAAGCCAGGACCTCCAAGAGAACAATTTTTCAGAAATCCGCAGACGTTGTGGGAGCAATGATGTCCCTACAGCATATCAATTTGGTGCGGCATACAAATATGCTGCCATAGCGGCAAATGAGAAGCTATCTGCAGGCGCAAATTGCGAACACGATGATGCTTTACCTTTTCTCGATGATGATGATTTCACAGCTGATGAAAAATACACACACGGTAAACGATATTCATATGAATTCAAACCACTTGAGCCAAATGATATTGAAGCATACACATCTAAAGAATGGAATGGACTGATGTACATTCTAGGTGCATCAGCATCAAAATTGATTCACCAGCGATGTAGAAAACAGCTACTATTAAAACGAGATGAAGCAGTCCTGAGTTCCAATAAGATTTTTAAGTTCTGTTTATTAAAGAACGCTGAGTGCTATCCAGGAACCACCCTCTATTAAATTGGTATACTTGTCGCAAAACAAATTAATGAAACAAATTAATGAATGAACCTTTCCGAAAATAAAAACGACTGAGCTTTCGAAGTATTTTTTTTTGTTTTATGTGGACTATCTCAACTGAAATAAAGGAAAGTGTAAATATTGATACTTTTAATGATAGAACTACTGTTAATATTCTTGCACTACTGTAGCACTTGCACTTCTATTCATTGAATCGTTCTCGTCCTTCATGGTTTCGTGCCACAAAGGGGCGGGAATGTGAACCATCCCAAATAGGACTCACATACTGGCATACTATGCAGTACTACCTTCCAGGCGCTCCAAAAGCGAAGCCATGTCGAGTAAATGTTTCTATACGTTTCGCGATTCACGAAAGTTCATATCACAAAGCCGGATCAATAACGATAGCTACGAACCCAAAGTGGTGTATACAGAGCCAACTGTAAGAATTAGATTGTGAATTAGATGTTGTTAATTCTATTGTAGATTGCGTGAGTTTCAAGATTCCTGCGCGAAAAATGTTGCGGCTTATTTTTTACATAGATGTTTCGATTACGATTTTCAATAGTGCCGGGAGAACAGTTCAGAACTGCACTGCTAAATATCTAGCAGAATGTGATCTGTTCTCATATCTGTGAGCCAACGCGAAAAAACCCGCAACAAATTCGGGCGCATGAGTCTTAATGGGTGGAATCTCCGCAATATCTTTTTGGAGTATTGTCCTGCCGCTTTGAATCCGGACTATCATAATGAGTTGATGCCGGTTGAGCGATCTGCAAACGCATCCAAACTTTGTTGGACTGAATCGACTGAAGTTCCATCCTGGAGCAGATCGATATAAACATCCAACCACGAACTATCCCGTGATTGGTATTGTAGTTATGCCACGTTATGCGTCGCGTATTCAACAAGGATGATTTCACAGATCCTTAAACAATTTTTTTGAGCAACATGGATGGTTCGGTAGTTTAAACCTTACACATCTTAGGGCTCTTCAATATGTTTGAAATTAACTTCTATTTCGAACGTTGATCAATGAATAATAAAATTACTTTCCTCCCCAGAACAGGTGAACATAAAATCCACATTCATATCACGAAACAGTAAAACTCAAACGCACGTTATACTCACAAATTTATGTACAGAAATATATTGAACAACTTGTCCAGTTGTCGCATCTACCGATAGACATCGCTGATCACAGAACTTTGTCGGTTTCTATTTATTTTCATTTCCCTTAGCTCCGGAGCTGCGTTCCTCTTCCACTTCCGCCGTCACATTATCCGACTGCATTGCACACGGAAGAAATTTTTCTTACCTAGCAGACTGGCCGCCTGCTGTTTGAGATCCTTCTGTTGCCACGTCACGAATACTCCTCCTGCGAGAAATTTAAGGTAGTAAAAATCATGATGCAAATTAAAAAAAGTAAGAACTCATCCAACAATACATGAATGAAAACAACATCCAAATCTGATTCTCAGCGCACAGCTGATGCGCCGGCGCACTGAATGTCGTTAACAGATGGTCAGGCAATGTGACTTTTTTTCGATTTCCCCGTTAGCAAGAATATGACATCACACGCACAGAAGCGGAATACAAGAGATGAAAAAATCGCATTGCCATGCCTGTTATCCATGACATTATGATGCACTGACGTTTTGATAGAACGAGGGAAAAGCAGTTGACTAATAACTTTTTTGTACGAGGGATGCACCGGTTGTAAATTTATGCTTCGGATTGTCTATAATAGAGGGTGTTAGTGTACATGCAAATTATGCTTGACGATATTTTTAAGAGGATTTTATTCTAAGAGTTATGTCTGTTTCTCTGTGGATTAACCGTCAAAGAGTTCGGTACCTTTTTGGAATATCCGAAATCCGCGAGTCCGAACTCGTCATGGCTACCTTATGACAGAGTGAACCATAGTGATTATTAAGTGAGAACTAAAATCAATTAAAGTCACAAGTACGCAACACAGTGTTTATACCCACGGCATTCGTATAGCACCCAAACATAGTTATGAACAGCTACCACACCATTAGTGTACACCGATTACGAAAACAGTACTAAACTAGAAACTATGTGTCACTAATAATGGTGAAACAGTTATCACATCCGTATAGTGCGTGTGCTCGGAGTATCAAGTGTCATTGGTTCATATTTAAAAAGTGAAAACAAATATGGGCAAATCTAATTCTAAATCTACGGTCACGCATAACGATGACCCGCAAGTGAGCACTCCTCGTGTATTTCTTGGTTGTTTATAACCAAGAAATACACGAGGAAGTGCTCGTGAGATACGAAGTTTTGATCTACTTGATATTGGGTGTTGTGTTGGTTCAACTTTTGCTTACATAGTACAAAATCCTTCAGAAGCGAGAAAGGAAGCGTGATTTTAAATTGGCAAAGAGTATGAATAAACCAGAAGAGGTGTAAGCAAAGTGTCATTTTGTTTTGCACAAACAATGTGTGTTCGTGATAGAACAAAAAGTGTGAAAACAAATCGGCGGTTGCATCAGAGGCATCATGGCCCGGCGTTGCAGCAATGGCAAAATCTACAAAAATGGACTTAATTGTGTCACCAAGGAAGACGAATCATCTCCAAACGTGGAAGAAACCAGGTAATATTCAAGTAAATGGATGTCTAACAACTTAAATTTGAGATAGATTTTCTCCTTTCCGAATACCATTCTATTTTAGTAAATTGTGCAAAAGCACCAAATAGAAAATACAGTAGAAAATTTCTAACCAGTAAAAAGAATCAAGCTATACGAAAATATAAAATTATAAGTAATAAACTTGCACTAAATGAAGGTAAATTGACTGATTCAGAATTAAATTTTTACATTAAAGGAATTAGACACAAATGTAACGAAATTTAGCAAATTGTGAACGATAAATTATTACACGCGAAAGACCATATACAGTATGTAAAAAAAGTTTATCCACCCCTTCTCACTTGGCACATTTGCTTCAAATAATCCACCAAAACATTGAAAAACGATTTTTAATATTAAGTTTTATTCTTAAGGGATAAAAAGCAAGTCAAATAAAAATAATTTGATGTAAAAGCACGAACTGTTCGTGTCTGAGACCAAATATATAAGAAAACGATAAAAAATAATGCAAAAAAAGTATACCCACCATAATCCTGAAAATCATTTAATATTTCGTGTGACCTCCTTTGACTTCAAAGACAGCTTGCCATCGTCGTGGCATTGACTGGGCAAGCTTAGCAGTCGTTTCTGGTGCGATTTTGTCCCATTCAGTTACAACAACTTGTCGTAATTGCTGAATGCTTGATGATTTGTATTCCTGAACCTTAATTTAAAAAAAAAGACCAGAGACGTTCTATTGGATTAAGGTCATGAGACTGTGCTGGCCACTCCAAAACATTGATTTTCTTTTCCTTAAACCATTGGAATATCAGGTTCGATTGTGCTTTGGATCCCCATCTTGCTGGAACGTGTATCTCCGGCGCAGCTTCACACTTTCTGAAAGTTTTCGTTTCAGTATGTCCAGATAAACCTCCTTTGTCATTATTCCGGCAAAGAATTCGAGTTCTCCAACGCCAGACGAAGCCATCGAGCCCCAAACCATGACTCTACCTGCACAGAAAATGATAAAAGCTAGTTAAGTTTGTTGAAAATTAATGATGTTGCAATAACTCACCTCCACCATGTTTGACTGTAGGCTTTAAACACTGGGTTTTCAGACTTTCACCGGTTCTGTGCAATTTTCGTGTGATACCATCAGACCCAAATAGCATAAATCTAGTCTCGTCTGACCAAATCACCTTTCTCCAATCATCGACTGTCTATGTAATATGATATCGAGCCCACTTCAATCGTTTTTTAATATTTTTCGCTGACAACCATGTTTCTTAATTGCCACTCTACCCTTCAGACTATGTATATGCAATCGATTTCGGATTGTTTGAAGTGTCACATGGATAGAAAACTCACTCTCAACTTGCTTTGCAATTTTGGAGCTGACAAACCTCGATCTTGTTCCGCCTTTCTGACGATAGCCCTGTTAATCCGGGAACTTGTCTTCGCCGGTCACTGATCGCTTTTCTGGTGTGAAAGAACCACTCTTTTTGTACTTCTGAACAATTTTAGCAACCGTATCTTTACGTATCTGAACGATATTAGCAATTATACGGTAGCTTTTACCGCACTTATCATGCTCTATGATAAGTTTTCGGATACTCAGCGAAATTTGTGCGTTTTTAGGCATTTCGAAACACGAGAACTCAAATTTGAATCACGAAAGCTTCTACACTACGAAAGCATAACTCGACATGGAGTTTTCATAAGGGCCAATGTCGCAAACGTAAACAATGGCTTCTTTTGCGAATTTCTTGAAAATGCTAACTCACTCAAGTAAACTACCACTTCTATTGTAAAGGGGAACTCCTGTTCTGTACAATCATCATCATAATTCACTATGATTAAGTTAGCATTCTCGAGAAATTTGCGGAAAAAGTCATTGTTTACGTTTGCGACATTGGCCCTTATGAAAACTTTTTGTCGAACTATATGAAATGTTTACATTCGAAAAAGTGACAGGAACCGCTCAATACACGGCAAAGCATGTTTGGGTGGATAAGTTTTTTTTGCATGTTTATTTCCCTTTTCTGTTGATCTTGGCATAAATTTTCAAGAGCAGGATTAATTCAAGTATATTTAATGGTATAATGATACACAGCAAATAAAGTTGTTGAATATTACACAGATTCAGATGCACATAGGTCATTCCATCGGTTGTGTAATGTTAAGTTGCCTCGATGTAGACAATAAAATGATGCACTGCTTATCGATGTAATCTGCTCGATGTAAACGAGACAACGTAACCCATTGAGACAACGCGAATCTTTGCGACGTACTGTGTAGTCGCGACGTAAAGGGAGCAATGTAAAAATAATTTTAATTTTCAGATATTATTTAATAAAAAAAAGAGCTGCAGTGGAAATTAAAACAAAATGTTGATTTTATTTCAATTTGAATCAAAATTTGTTTCTTTCAGTGGCTTCTTCGTCCGGTTGTTCAGTTTATACTTAGATATTCTCCGAAGCCTTCTTTTTCATTTCGTTCTAATCTTTTTCGGCCTTAATATTGAACGGAAGCGGAAACTCTTCTTCCTTGCGACCTTCACCATCTTTAGGCACTTGATCCACAGATCTTAATACTTTCGCTAATACAATCATCCACGCTACCGTCACCAAAAGTCATACGGTTGAGTTTTTTAGCAGGTTTGCCGGCCACAGTTTTACCAATCTCCCCCTCATCTCCATCGGGAAAGTCGTCGTTTGCCCGCAAATCGCTAGCCGATCCAATGGAATCATCCGATTCTCCTTCCTTGCTTTCATGTTCTGCAACCGATTTCTTCGCATGCTGCTTATCTTTGGACCTACCGACCTTTGGCTGACCCTTCTTTGTGTCAACCTTACCACGCAGTTTCTTCACAATCGGCACGTTCTTAATCTGCCCTTTATCAACTTTATGGTACACCGCCTGTAGCTTCTCCGGTATATTATTCTCTACAAACTGCTTAAAGCTTTGCTTCTTGATACCTCCAGCCGAATCCGGATAAAACTCCGAATCACTGTCGTCGGATGTCACATCATTCGAGTTCAACTTTTCGTACTTGTTCCTGTCGTCCAACGGTAGCTTTATGAAATTCGGTGACCCCTTGTCTCCACCACTGATCAAATCATCCAGCTTGATTCCCAACAGTGCTGATTTGTCCACTCCTTCATCTCCATTGCCGTTCCGGCCATTCTCGCCACTCACCGCCCCAGGAGTCGTCGAAATCAAGCTCTCCTTGCCTCCACCCGTTGAATGTCGCCATAAGCTTCCACCACCTGCCGCTCCAGCAATCACTTCACTCAGCTTCGAAGTCAACTTTGACGATCTACCGGCCTTATCCTTCAATCGCTTAGGTAGAGTAAACGGTGCCGAGCCGAATGGATCCTCTTCTGGGACTGCCTCCACGGTCGATGACGGCAGAACGCTCGTTGAAGCGGCTTGCGTTAATGTTGGCAAAGAAAAGCGTTGTTGGTGTTGAGGTTTTCTCAGCCAGGAACGTTCCGATTTCATCTCTTCGGGTGAAGTTACGATGGACGTCTGGCTGCCACCTTCCAATCGCAGTTTATCGAATTCGGCCCCAAAAAGATGATCTTCAATCAGTGTGGAATTGGGACTGAATGGTGACGCTACTCCGAACGGGTTCCAAGTCGAACTGGAAATAGGCGATACAAGGGATTTCTCACTGTTGGAATTGCTCAAGACATGATGATGCCGACGAAGCTGTGAAGATGAAGTCGATGACTTCGAGTGATGCTGCCCTGCAGGGATCAACGTTGTCGGACGAGGTCGGGTTGATGACGATGACGATGATGGTGGTTCCGGTTCGAATGGCGAAAGCAACGACGCCGGAGAAACGGCAGACTGTTTATCCTTCGAGACGGAGCATTCCGGCGGTGGAATCAGCAGGTTTTTGGTGTCTGGTGGAAAACATCTGTGGAAATCTGTGGACGATTGACTTTGTTTTGACAAGAAAACAATGTTGCCGCAGATGAAAAATATTAAGAACAAATCTGACAGTGTTGCGAGATTTAATTTTACATAACAACTCGATGCGATAAAGCATCGAAATCGTGTAATATTTAACATTTTTTGCGGAGTCCTTCATGTGCATTGGTTTTTGTGTAATATTCATGTTTTTGATATGTGATTATTACATTCATGCAACTTGTAATTTTGTTCTGATGTAATTTGAAGACCGATGGAATATCACATCAATTGGATGTTATTGTGCATCGCATTTCCTTGTTTACATCACTTTTTAATACGTTCGCATCAATTACGTTTTGCTGTATTACATTTTTTTTTGCTGTGTAGGTACTATATAATCAACCAAACGCATAACAACACTCATTTTATCAACTAATATTTGAATTGTATTGGGTAAATTGTAAATTTGAAGCAGGGGTGGATTTACTTATTTTACATACTGTAACCACAGAGAACAGACATTGATGTCCATATATCTCTTCTTGAAAAACGTGTGTAAAAGTTGATATGGGCAGCCGGTATAAAAAGCAAGTGCGGAGAAAAACAAACAAAACTTTTGTTTTGTGCTAGGCTTTGTGTTGATAAACATTTACATGACAGTTATCGCACAACTACAGCGCCGCCTACCAGGAGCATAACGACATACATTTGAAATGTCGGTATAAAGTTTTACACAAGTAGCAGATCGAAGATGAACGTCTGTTCTCTGTGCTGTAACCAGCGTTCGATCGGCAGCTGTAGTGTTTTTGTTTTACATAAAATTGCAGAGAAAGAAAAAACGAGGCAAAATTGCAAAAGTAGATATAAAACTGGGCACCAGTCTTGTGCAATTGTATGATGGTGCCCCAGAAAATTTTGATGCATTTCTGGATGCAGTGATATTATTTAAAGACACTGTAGATGCTGATTTTCAAGCAGCAACCCCAGAAGCAAAGGCAGCAGCCAAAATCACCGTTACCAAATTTATCAGAACACGACTCACAGGAGCAGCAGGACAAGATATTACTAATCTTGATGATTTGCAAGAAATTTTAGATGCCATCAAGAATCACTGCAGTTCTAAAGTGACATCGGACAATATAGCAGCAAAATTAAAAGCTCTTAAACAAAGGGATGTAGCAGAAACCTTTTGTAAACAGGTTGACGTGCTAACCACTCAATTAAAAGCGTGTTTCATATAAGAAGAAATTCCGTTGGCCAGAGCCAATGCTATAGCCACAAAAGTTGGAATAGAAACGCTTATAATAATAGAGTCAAAAACTCTGATACAAAAACAATATTAAAGGCTGGAACTTTCAGCAACATTAATAACGCAATGCAAAAGTCATTGAAAATGATACAGCTACAGTTCCTGGAAGTCCCATCGCCACATCGTCGGCTCAGATGTTCTGGACTGGTAGAGGTAAATTTAGAGGTCGTGGAAGATCTTCATATAGAGGTCGCGGAGATCGACATTACCTTCCTAACCGTAATCAAACAAACTTTAACTCACAACGAAATTTCAGTAATCAACCCAACAGAGGAAATTGGCGACAAAATAATCGCTACTCACAGTTTAGAGGAAGTGGAAACGAAAGAGATTACAATGCTCCAAATATGTATGTGGCAAATGGAAATGCTGCCACACATCAATTTCATCCAATGCAACAACAAATGCAACAACAACCAATACAACAACAGATGCCACAGCAATAGTTTCCTCAGCAATATTTCCCTCCAACAAATAGCCACCCTTTTTTAGGGGTACAATTCGGGCAGCGTATGCAATAAGCGTAGCTGCATCAAACTTCGTATACTTAACAGTTGATCTATCAGATACACCGGTCGCATTTATGGTAGATTGTGGATCTGATATTTCAGTGGTTAAGTCTAACATAATAAAACCGACTCAAATGTTTCATCCTGCTGAAATACGTAGTATTACTGGTATAGGAGCAGGAATAGTAAGTACAATTATAGACACTCAAGTAATAGACCGGACAACGTGAGTCTGGCACAGTTGATGTATCCAAAACAACTGTCAAATCGTATGGGAAATGCGAGGAAATGTTCGTTTTGGATACAACATGGTGGCACGTTGTCCGGTCTATTACTAGAGTGTCTATAAGTACAATCGGCTGAACCTACTCTAAAATAAGAATAGATAACCCGGATAAAAATAACCATACAATTACAATAAAATAATATGAAGTAACATTTAAATCTATTGCCGACCATGAATCTTATTGTTCTTGTATCAGGTAAATGAAAAATGAATATTGTCATTACAATAGATCTACTATTCACCTTATATGCTAGAATTTTCAACAAATGTGAAACAATAAAATCAATAGTAATTGACTCAAATTTGTTCGGAGAAAAACGATTTTTTCTATGGTTAAGATACATAACAACCCCTGATTCTATTGTCGATGTCGCAATATACATTAGATTCTATTGTGGAAACAATAACTTTTATTGTCATCTGTATATATTGTAACCAGACAATAAAATCTATAGTATGTACAATTAATAGTATTGTTCCCAACGATAAGATGACAATAGGAGTTATTGTTACCACAACAGAATCTAATGTAAATTGAGACATCGACAATAGAAAACGGGGGTTATTATGTATCTTAACTGTATTAAAAATCATAATTTTCCGAACAAATTTGAGTCAATTAGTGTAAATTGTATTGTGTCTCAATTGTTGAAAATCCTGGTATGTAGAGTGAATTGTAAATATATTGTAATGACAATATGCAATTTTCATTTATCTGATTCATGGACACTAAGATTCATGGTCGGAAATAGATTTTAATGTTATTTTATATTATTGTATTGTAATTGTACACGCAAAAAAATACGTAGTTATACCAATTCAAAATAGGAATCAATTCAACTAAAATTTTGGTTTATATATGGACCAATAAAACTGATGAACTAATTTAACAAAAACTTTGAGTTGAAATAAAACTTCATGTTTTATAGAATTGAACATCGTGTTTTATTGCTCAAAACAAAATGTTTTGTTATGCCAACTAAACACATTTGTTGAAATAATTATCAATGATGAACTAATTCAAGAAACCCATTGAATTGAAATAAAACTTCATGCTTTATAGAATTGAACATCGTGTTTTATTGTTCAAAACAAAATATTTTGTTAAATAAACTAAACGCATTTGTTGAAATAATAAACATCGAAGAACTAATACAATAAAACCATTTGATTGAAATAAAACTTCATGCTTTATAATACTGAGAATCGTGTTTTATTGTTTTAAAATAATTACCGCGCTATATTCCCCCAGCCGACCGGCGTGTTGGAAAGCATGAATCGGACATGGCAGGAAATGGCCTTGTGCATGTGGTTGGATGCAGGACTCGGGAAGAACAGTTAGGGAAAGGTCGTCATAATGGCAGCTTATTTTCAAAATCGTCTTCAGTCGGAAGTTTTTCCAGCTATCTACAAAGAGAATAATTAGTTGATAATCTGTTTTACAAATTATACTGTTTAAACTTACCTTAGAAAAACCGAGGCAGAGACAGCAATATGGCTGCTATGAAATGTGCACTCATACAAATAATTTATTAATACAATAAATTAACCATTTTAGTTTAAATGATGTTTAAAATAAGATATTTTTATAAATCAAATATTATTTAGACGAATATCACACAGCGGTGACTACTTTAAATAATTTGATTCGTTTGATTTCAATTGAATTTTGAATAGATTTGGATTTTTTAAGAATTGAAACAAATAAAAACCATGTATTGAATAGCAGCAAAATATTTTGTTGATTCGAAACAGGGGATTATAGGGTGAAAAAATATTTCGATTTTATAACAATAAAATAATCGATTGAGTTTAAAAATAAATGCGATTATTATAAATCAAATATTATGTAAATTAATATCACACAGTAGTGATTACTGTTAATTAACTTTATTGGTTTGATTTGAATGAAAATTTGAATTGATTTAGAACTTTTTATGAATTAGAAACAAATAAGAAATCTTGTATTGAAAAGCAAACAAATCATTTTGTTGATTCAAAACAGAGTGATTTCTAACCGTGAAAAAATATTTTGTTCAAACAATAAATTAAACATTTGAGTTAAACGATAAATGTGGTTGTTATAAATCAAACATTATTTAAATTAATATCACACAGCAGTGATTACTTTGACTAATTTTACTGGTTTGACTTGAATGAAATTTTTAATCAATTTGGAACTTTTTTATGAATTAAAACAAACAGAAAGCTTGCATTGAATACCAACAAAATATTTTGTTGATTCAAAACAGAGTGATTTCTTAGGGTGACAAAATACTTTGTTCAAGCAATAAATTAATAATTTGAGTTTAAAAACAAATGTGATTGTTCTGAATCACACAACTGTGATTACTTTAAATAATTTTATTGGTTTAATTTGAATGAAATTTTGAATTGATTTGAAACTTTTTCATGAATTGAAACAAATAGAAACTTTGTTTTGAATACCAACAAAATATTTTGTTGATTCAAAGCAGAGTGATTTCTTTGCGTGTATGGTTATTTTTATCCGGGTACCTATTACAAATAATATTGGTGGTAGTTTAGTAATTCTATCACGGAGAAAAAACAGTCCCGTTTGAAACAACTAACTTGTTGGTTGAAATCCAAACTAAAAAACTGGTTGTTTTAAAAGTCCGTTTTGTTGTTTCAAACCAATGATTTCGTTTTGAAACAAACAGGTAGGTTGGTTGTTTCTACCTAAATATATTACCACAATATAACACAAATTATGGTTGTTCTAAACTAATATTTTTGTTGTTTACAAATTGAGAGGGATTTATTATTACCAAAACGCAGGTTGGTTGACCCAGGGAATCAAATTAAAATTTTAGATTGATTCAACCAGAGCGACGGTAAAATCAAACTGATATTTTGTTAGCAGAAAAAACAACAATAAATTTAGTTTGAAACAGACTTTTTTGGGATACTTCATATCCCATCACCTGGTCCCGCTGCATGCTCTGACGCTATCACTCAAAAATAGGTAAGAAACTGACAATAGTAGAAAGGATCGCATTAGTATTTGTAGATTTCTCTTAGACGGAGAAAAGTCTATTGTAAATGTGCACTTTTCTTATGTTTCTAATTGGCATTTTAATCAAATAAATATTTTTGAATTTACAGTAGAAATGAAGGCGAATGCAAACTGAAATGTTTGTTGTTTCAAACGTTTTCATTTGTTTGTTTCAAACGTTTTCATTTGTTAATGCAGTTTGAATCATACTAAAATTAGTTTGAAGCAAACCATAAGCGTTGGTAGAAATAACCAACTAATCTGTTTGTTTTCGTAGCTGTCACAATGAAACAACCATAATGGTTAATTTAACCGGATGTAAGTTGAACTTAACTGCATTGTTCCCGAAACAATTACTCAAAATTTAAGTTTGTTTTAACCACCGTAGGTAGTCAAATCAAACTAATATGATGTTTGTGCCCAATTCAACGTGAAACTCCGGTTAAATGAAACTAAAATATCTTTGTGTTTACCAATCTTTTTTCTCAGTATACCAAGATGTCAAGTAATCAAAGAAATGAATTATAGAAATTTAATGGAAGATAGCGTAATTTTCGCAAATGAAGTACGCCCAGGTGTACTTTATGCAAATAGTATAGTTAATAAAAACAACCCGTATATGAAAATAATCAATACGACGGATGAAAATGTATATATACCAGTTGATTTCACTCCAAAATTTGAACCTTTGAGTAACTATAATGTCTACCACATTAAAGCAAATCAATCCCACCCAACGAAAAGAAACCAACAATTATTAGATAATTCAAAATTGGATAATGTAAATTCAGAATGCAAAGAAGAACTATTGAAACTTTGCAGTAAATATGATGATATATTTGCTCTTGATGGAGATATTCTATCGGAAAATAATTTTTATAAGCAAAACCTGTTTACATAAGAAACTACAGAACCCCTTATACACAAAATGTAGAGGTTGAAAAAAAGGTTCATAATATGGTAAATGAAAACATAATCAGACACTCACATTCTCCATATAATTCTCCGTTACTTTTAGTACCGAAGAAGAATGTCGGAGGAGAGAAAACCTGGCGTTTAGTTGTCGATTTTCGGCAATTAAACAAAAAGATTACTCCCGATAAATTCCCGCTACCTAGAATAGATGAAGTACTTGGTCAATTAGGCCGCGCGAAATATTTTTCAACGCTAGACCTGATGTCAGGTTTTCATCAGATTGGGCTAAGCGAAAAAGCAAACATTATACTGCATTTTCTACTGACTCCGGACATTTTGAGTTCAATAGACTACCCTTTGGACTCAACATTAGTCCGAATAGCTTCCAACGCATGATGACGATTGCGTTGAGTGGCTTACCCCCAGAATGTGCTTTTCTATACATCGATGACATCATTGTCATCGGGTGTTCTATAAAGGATCATTTGCATAATCTGGAAAAAAGTATTTAAACGAATGAGGACATTCAATCTTAAACTTAACCCATCAAAATGTTGTTTTTTCAAATATGAAGTATTGTTTTTAGGACAACAAATTTCTCGTTATGGAATTTTACCAGACAAATCAAAATTCAACGTAATCGAAAACTTTCCCATACCAAAAAATTCAATGAAGCCCGTAGATTTGTTGCATTTTGCAATTATTATAGGCGATTCATCCCGAATTTTGCTCAAACCGCATTACCCCTGATTAAATTACAAAGGAAAAATTCTACGTTTGAATGGAATCAGGAATGTTAAAATGCATTTGATCAACTCAAACAGAACTTATTATCACCCAGAATTCTCAAACTACCAGATTTTCATAAGTAATTTATACTTACAACGGATGCGTCAAAACAAGGTTGCGGAGCAGTTCTTGCACAAAAGTATGACAATATTGAGTTACCCATTGCATTCGCCAGTAGAACGTTTACAAAGGGTGAATCAAATAAGTCAATAATAGAGCAAGAGATGACCGCAATACATTGGGCTGTGACATATTTCCGCCCTTATCTATATGGACAACACTTTTTGATACGCACGGATCACCGTCCGCTAGTTTATCTTTTCTCCATTAAAGATCCCTCATCCAAATTAACTCGGATGAGAACTGACCTGGAAGATTACAGTTTTACTATGGAATACATTAAGGGTAAAAGCAATATTGTGTCAGATGCTCTGTCAAAAATCAACATCGACACAGAATATTTAAAAAGTATGTACGCATTTAGAAGAGCGATGACGAAAAAGCAGTCGAGTCATTTTAATATTGATATAAAGCGCTCTATAAATGGGCAAAATCGATTACCGACTTTGTAAAAGCATGTAATTTATGTAAATTGAACAAACATTACGCAAAACTGTAGTAACAACTACACCGATAAGGACATTCGATGACGTTTCCATCGACACAGTAGGGCCGTTTTCCCTAACAGAGCACGGAAACCGTTATGCTGTTTCCATGCAATGTGATTTTTCTAAATTTGTAATTATGGACCCAATTTCTGATAAATCCGCCAGAACTATTGCTCAAACAGTTATAAAGAACTGTATTTTAAATTTTGGCCCTATGAAGTATATTAAAACCGATCAAGGGACAGAATATAAAGCCGTTTTCAATGAGATGTGCAATTTATTGAACATAAACCGCACACGCTCAACCGTTTATCATCCACAAACAATAGGCGCATTAGAAAGAAACCATAGATGCCTTAACGAGTATCAACGGATCTTTACAAATGACGCACATGATAATTGGGATGAATGGATGCCATTTTATCCCTTTACCTATAATACAACCCCTAACCTAGAGCACCATTATACACCGTTCGAGCTATTGTTCAGTAGACAAGCAAACACATTTGAAATAATCAAAAGAAATTCCGAAATTGATCCTTTGTACAATCACGATTCATACATTCAAGAATTAAAATACAAAATGCAAGTAACTCACGTTAAAGTATTTGACACAATCAATAAAACTAAAAAGATGAGAACAAGCAGAATAAATCAATCAAAAAATCAAACACAAATAAATATAAGTGACATAATGTATTTAAAGCAAGAGAACAGAAAAAAAGTAGATCCAACATTTTCAGGACCATATACAGTAGAAAACGTAAATGACTGTAATGCATACACAGTTAATGGAACAAATGATAGAATTGAAGTACAAAAATCCAGATTATTAAAAATTTGAATGTCAACGCAAATTATAAAACAATATATTCAAGATACATATACAAAAAAAACCTTAATGACTTGGAACTCAATTGTATACACAAAGGCAATACATTTTCTTAGTACATGGTTCACTGTTACATCCTCTATTAGTGCTCTGAGCTTCAACCGAAATACTCGAGCAACTAAGTCAGGACGATCACACGCATGTTCAAAATTTCTCAAATTAATTTTTATTTCGTCCCAGTTCGGATTCGCAGTGAATGTGGTGAAAAGGTCAGGTGGGCCATATCTACCAAATATAGACATCGCATCCTGGAGCCGCTCCCTCATATTACGTGGAGATCCTTCAAAGGAAGATGGCAAAATGATTGGAATTCCTGCGTCTAGTCCAGCATCCCCAGCAACGTTTGCGACGTGATCTGCAAGTCCTTAGTACAACTCCGCTCGTATTTTGTTCTGCTTATAACGTACAAAGTTTAGGTTGTTCGCCTCAACTTGAAGATAGGAATCTACGATCCACTGTTGAGTTAGCTTTCCCGCGCTGATGATAGGGTTGAACTCATTACGAATTGCAGTTTGTGCAACGTTAAACTTGACCATGCTCACATTTGTCCTGCTTCCTTGCAATGCACCTGGCAATTGGTAAAATATCTTTGAGTTTTTAAGTACGAAACAATTTTTTGTGTTGAGCTTACCTGGATATGGCTCACATTACCAGTTAGGCTGCCAACCTGGTTCGCCGTACGGATACAGGACCACATATGTCATTGGATCAGGGTTAAGACTCAAGATGTTGATGTTGACAAATTGTTGATTCTCGTTGACTGGATTTCTAGGATAAATTCTAATGTCACGTTCGAATGGTGGCTCACCGTCATTGTCTATAAATACCATTGCTATTACATTGGATGTTGGCATGTTATAACGGCGTTGGTCACTTTGACGGTCACAACGCATCACCATGTTAACTACTGGGATGGAATTATTTTCTCGTTCTGCTGTTGATCGTTCTCGTTCTTCAATTTCGCGGATCATTTGGTATGAAGCAGCAAGTTGATTATTTTCACCAAGGAAACGATCAATAGCATCCATCACTTGAGGGCAACATCCATCATTTTCAGTTTCTTCAATCCTATGCTCAACAGCTTGAGTGCTATCTACAACATACAGCTGTGCAATTTTCCGTGATAGTCCCTCGGGGGGATTAAGATGTGTAGTTCGGTGATGCACCGTTCCATGAATTCTGAAAACATATGACCCACTTCCGGGAGGTTCCACCCATGGAAGCAAACGACATGGCGGAGTTATACGACCGGATATGCCTTCTGAATTCCTTTTGATGGATCAGTCAAAAGTGAGACCAAAAACGCGGGATATTTTGGAACATTGCCATCAATATCCACAGGTTTTGGTTGCTTTACTTTTCCTTTGTGGCAGCAGGATTTGAACTTTTTGTCAGCAGGCAGCTCTTTTTCGAAGTTCTTTGAGCAACAGAACTGACATATGCAGATCATTGGGCCACAATCATGCCGACGTACCATAATTTCATCAGAACAATTGGCTTCCACTTGCACTAATGATCGCCTTTGATCCATTTGCCTTTGGCGATGATTTTGTAACTGCTCCGTGGTCTCCTTCGAACGACGCATAGAATGAGCCACTGCATCTTTTTTTCGCACTATCTGTGCTTGTTCTGGAGTTTTTCGCAAACGTTGAGCTATTTTTGACGCCCGATAGGATTGCCGAATTTTTTCCTGGTCTTGGCGTGCACGCAACCTTTGTTGCCGCTCCCTACTCAAGCGTTGAATATGGGGACTCCATGGTTGATTGTCAAATTTTTTGAGAGTAATAGAAAGCATTCAATGAAATATTTAAAATGCAAATAATTATGTCGATCGTTATATTATTGTGTTTGCATACAATTCAATGTTTCACTATTTCTTAAGTCAATAACTATTCTGAGTTTTTTGTTCCCACGCAAGATAAGTCACAGTATCTTTGCAACGCTTTACCTTTACACCACTTGTATCTTTACACAGACAGCTTCGTTAGATAGGTAAAATTTCCTTATGGCTTTCCAGCAACACCGTGATTAATATCGAAAACTGTAAAACACTGATTTTCACTTGCACTGTTACTTTCTTCTGCTTGATTACTATCAGACTTTCAACCTTTGCCAGTTGAAGTACTACCTTATATACTGCATATTCGGAGATTCTAGAATGTTATCGAACTTTTGACTTAAAGCGATGTCTTTCTTCCAGAACATTCTTTTTCCTTCCAGAACTTTTTTTTTCTTCCAGAAAATTCTTTTCTTTCAGAATATTCTTTTTCCAGAACATTCTTTTCCCTTTCAGAACATTATTTTTCCTTCCAGAACATTTCTTTTCAAGAAAATTCTTCTTTCTTCCAGAACATTATTTTTCCTTCCAGAACATTCTTCTTCCTTCCAGAATTTTTTTTTCTTCCAGAAAATTCTATTTACTTCCAGACATTCCTTTTTTCCAGAACATTCTTCTTCTTCCAGAACAGGGCTGTGCTCATGCACTTCTTCTAAAATTTCGACCCCTAGCTAAGGCTAGTTCGCCGACTGGCTGGATGATCCACTGCTCCGCTGCTACGTTGTATCCATCTCTCGAATCCTCCTGCTTCCCCCCGGCGTCGAGGGTGGTTAAAGCCCGCACGGACGGTATGACGTGCCCTCCTACGGTAATCTGCATCCACTGGATCTTTCGGCAGTTGCTGACCAGCATCACTTCCGTTTTATGGTGAGCAAGCTGCAACTTGACTGAATTCATCCAATTTTCAACTGCGTCGGTCGACTCCGCCACCAGCATTTCTACTTCTTCCAGCGACTCTCCGGTTATCGTGAGGACGACATCATCCGCGAACCCGAAGATCTTCACGCCCTTGGGCAGCTTCAGTTTTAGGACTCCGTTGTACATTATGTTCCACAGCGTTGGGCCAAGTATGGAGCCTTGCGGAACGTCCGCCGTAACCCTAATCGACTTCCGCCCCGAGTTCGTTTCGTAGACCAGAATCCGGTTTTGGAAGTAACTCTTAAGGATTCTACACAAGTAGTGGGGAACCCGCATACCATGCAGCGCTGTGGCGATGGCCTCCCAGCTGGCACTGTTGAAAGCGTTTTTGACGTCGATCGTTACTACCACGCAGAACCGATTGCCGCACCTCTTCTTCTTGGACGCTCTCTCTGCAACTTCAACGACCGTCCTGATTGCATCCACCGTTGATCTCCCTTTTTGGAATCCAAACTGCTTTTCAGATAAGCCGGTCTCGCCCTCCGTGAACTGCGTCAGTCGATTAAGTATAATCCTTTCCAGAAGCTTCTCCAGTGTATCCAACAGGCATATGGGCCTATACGATGCTGGATTCCCCGGTGGTTTCCCTGGTTTCGGTAGCAGCACCAATTTCTGGATCATCCACTTATCCGGAAAGTAACCATCTGCTAGGCATTTCTGCAGCACCATCCTGAACAAATCTGGAAACGCCAGTATCGCAGTATTTAGAGCCACGTTTGGAATGCCATCCGGACCAGGAGCTTTCTTCAGCTTCAGACCTTTCGCCACTAATGACAGCTCGTCGTTGGAGACTTGCATACCTGCAATGGTTACTCGATCTTCATCTTCATATGGTGTAGGCGGCCACGTCGTCGAATCATGCTGCGGGAAAAGATCCTCCACGATGATCTTCAGCTTATCCGGGCACATTTCCGCTGGCGTCACTGGACCCCTGATCTTCGCTGTTACGACACGATGAGCGTTGCCCCAAGGGTCATCGTCAGCTTCCCGGCACAACTCCTTGAAACAGTTGGATTGGCTGATTTTAATCTCTCGTTTGATGGCCGCTCTAGCTTCACGGAAGATTATCTTACGCTCCTCTCTGACCGTTTCAGACCTTGTTCTCTGAAAGCGTCTTCTAGCTCTGAGACAAGCAGCACGAAGACTAGCAAGAGTTTCGTTCCACCAGTAATTTAACCGCCGGTTGTTCTTTGGCTCCAATCTCCTTGGCATCGTCGCATCGCAAGCCCTCGCCAGAGTTTCTGTCAAGTCATCTGCATCAAGATTTGTAGCGCCGCTGTCTGCGCGAAGTGCTTCGATCAAAAGATCCTTGTCGAAGTCCTTCGTCTTCCATCTCCACCCGCTAGTCCTTATCTCTCTTACAACCGTCTGCATTCGTGCCGTCTGCACTATACCGGATCGACTGGTGATCACTATGTGTATAGTCTTCCCAAACTCTCCAGTTCATGCTCCTCACCAGCGACGGACTGCAGAACGTGACGTCGATGATGGACTCCCTGCCATTTCTGTGAAATGTACTAACGGTACCTTTGTTGCACAGCCTGATGTCCAGCTTCGCCAACGCTTCCAGCAAACTGTACCCTCTGGGGTTAGTCAGTCTGCTTCCCCATTCCACAGCCCAAGCATTAAAGTCGCCTCCAATGATTACCGGTCTTCGGTCGATCAGCTTCTCTGTGAGAGCGTCCAGCATTTGGTTGTACTGCTCCAGAGTCCACCGTGGGGGTGCGTAACAGCTGCACACAAAGATCCCATTAATTTTGACGATTACGAAACCTTCGCTTGAACTGTCTACCACCTCTTGGATAGGAAATCTGCCCATCACTTGGATAGCCGCAATCCCTGATGATTCCTTCACCCAGTTGGCGTTGTCAGAGGGGATCCGATATGGTTCAGCAATAATTGCCACGTCGCACATTGCTTCTGTTGTCGACTGCCACAACAGTTGCTGTGCGGTGTCGCATTGATTGAGATTTAACTGGATTATCTCCATTAATCCCGGCCCGCCATCGCCTTCTTGTATGCAGGGCATTGGAAGCCACCCGTCACGTGGTCATTTCCGTCTTCCGGTTTGCAGAGCAAGCATCTCGGTTGCTTCGTGCAGTCCCTAGCAACGTGTCCTTCTTCACCACATTTCCTACATAGACCGGATCTGTCCGGGCCTTTGCAGTTTCACGCTTGGTGGCCAAACGCCATGCATTTAAAGCATCTCTCCATCTGTTTGTTTATTCGAGGGGTGAGTCTCAACGGACACACTGACCATCCGACATTCACCTTGCCCACCTCCACCATTTTGTTGGCAGCTTCTACCGGTAGTCGTATCGCTGCTATTTGTGTACCACCGTACGCTCTCCTCAACCAAATGGTCATCTGAACCTCACCCAGCGCGCATTGTGAGGCCAGTGCATCCCTCAGTTCGTCTACCGTAGTGATCTCGTCCAGGTCTCTGCACTCGACCACCGCCTCCTGCGTTAAAGCCCTTACATTTCCTTCACTACCTAAGAAGTTGGCAATAAGTTCCCGGAAGGCCGAGCTCCTGATCGTGGGATCCTTCTTCAGCTCGAACAGCAACTCCCCCTTCTGGGTGCGCCTAGTCCTCACCACTTTTTCACACAAGTCCTTGAGCTCCAGGTCCTCCCTCACTTTTCGTAAGATCGCTGCGTACGTCGTCTTATCACTCTATTCGACGATCAAAGCATCCCCCTTGAGCCTCTTCCGAGGAGACCGACGTTTTTCTTTCTTCTTCTGCTCCTTTTTCTTCTCCACGTGTCTCTCCTGCTTTTCCCTCTTCTCCCGCTGGCTTTCCACGGTTTGCCAATCACCGTTGTTGACGCCTTCCTCCAGTACGCGAGCACAGTCCTGCACGTTACGCTGCTTCTTCGGGGCTTCGTGCTCTCCTGGCGAGTCCCTGACTCGCTTCTCCGTGCGAGTATTTCGGGGGCTCATTGGTGTCTGCTGTGCCGTAGCCGCTGTGTGCTCCACTGCGTGCTCCGCTCCGTGCCCCACTGCCTCTTTCAGCGTTACATTAAGATCTAACAAATTTTTCTACACCATATGTAGAAATTGTCAATTTCATGTTGAAATAATTCAAGGTCCGATGTCTCAAATATCTCCATGAAAAGTTTCATGTCGTCTGCATATATTGAAACATGAAGGAAGCTCAAAATGTGTTCTATATCATTGATAAATAAAATAAATAATAATGGACCAAGATGAGCCTTGTGGCACGCCCGAAGTAACGTTCACAATTGTTGAAAATTTTCCCTCAAATCTTACTCTTTGCGTTCTCTGAGTCAAGTAAGACTCAATCCATTTCAGTAGCCCAGGATTGAATCCCATTTTGGATAATTTAAAAAGCAACAGTGGAATATCAACCTTGGTTTCCTTCCCTTGTTCTTCTCGGAACCATAAAAACCGTGCGTTCACATTAAAAAAGTGACAGGTAGCTAAATGACCCACATCTTTCCCAAAAAAGGAAAAACGAGGGACCTGTAGTTTTTTTTAGAAAAAAAAACTACCTTGGTCACAGATTTAAATTAGAGGAAAAACTTCTCTTTCTATATGAAAGATGAATAGTTTTGAACCTTAAAAAAAAAAAAATATGGAGTATTATTAGCCTCTATTAAAAGCTTAGAAGAGAGCGATTATCTTCTATAATGTCACTGGAGAGAACACTTGTCTCCTAGCTATGTTCCGAGTAAGATAGAATAGGCAGTGGAGTAAATGGAAGGGTGAATGTATTTAGAATGCTTGAAGAGAAAGGTACCCAAATGTGTGAAAGTGTGAATGAGAATAGATTTAACCAACAGATAAAGTTAAATAGGAATTTAGGGTATAGGAAATAGGACTAGAACTGGAAATATTAGAATCAAGGGAATGCGAATAATTCACAGCAACTTACAGTCGAAGCAGATGTTCAACACAAAAGGTAAACCAGCCAAATCAGTAAACAGCTAGTAAATATAACGGAAAAAAAATTGCATAAAGAATCCGGAGGATTGCGTACTAGATGAGCACTTTTCACGTGGGCAGTGATTCAGGAAACGACGAAACCATTCCAAAAAAATTACCTTGTGCGTACTCCGTACAAGGTAATTTTTTTCTATGGGAGGTGGAATGATTGTTACCAACGAATGAAAACAATGGTTCGACTAGGGTAAAATGCCCAGGAGGCTCGGCCAGGTTAGGGTTAGATATTTCTGTTTGTTAGGTTAGTTTGGTATTTATTAAATATTGAAAATTTCATCTGGCACATTTAGAACACATAAACTAGGATTAACATAAAACAACAAATAATTAGTCACCCAGCCCTTAGAAATGTTTTTGTAAATCTATGCATGAAGATCAACATATATATATATATATATATATATATATATATATATATATATATATATATATATATATATATATATATATATATATATATATATATATATATATATATATATATATATATATATATATATATATATATATATATATATATATATATATATATTATATATATATATATATATATATACATATTAAATAAATAAAAAAAAAATGTATATATTCTGTAAACAAGAAAAAAGACGACAAAGATCGCACTAAAATTTAAATACAACCAATAAAACGTAACTAATCTACTATCCTCTTGGCGACGGCTCACATCTCGAAAGTTGTCAATTGACAAGTGACTTGTCAATGTTGGCAAAAGTGATTCGGCGGAAAGGCGAGCAATAGAACGAGAGAGAATAATGAAAGAAAAGGAGAAAGAGAGAGGAAGGAGTGTGAAAGAAGGAGAGAAGAGAGATGGTTTGAGAAACAAGGAGACGGAAAAAGGTGATTGGGGAGAACGATTCAGACCTCGATCGTGAATAGACGCGGAAAAGAAAGCCGGGAGGAAATAATTGACCGACAGTAAAAACAATAGTACCAGGAGCGTGAAAGTGAGACAAGTCGAACCAAGAAAAAGTTTGGACCGTTGGGAAGTGACCGGAATTGTAGTGGCAGGTGGGAAACACCGACCGATTAGAAATCAGGTACCCGGCGAGTCCCGTGCTGGTGGTTGGCAAGCGACCGCTATTGCCAGTCACACGCCACGAGAGTGCTGTAGCCATCGTTTCAGCGGTGAGGTTCTAGTAAGGTCCGGAGAGTTCGCCCACGCTTACTAGTGACCAACATCCAATTGGCTACAGCCCCGTCTGCGAGCGCGTGGAACGTCGGGTGCATTGCGGTGGTAGAAGACAGCCGGTTGTGGAAACGTGCGACTATCGTACCAACCGTTGGAAGCCAGGATTCCGATACAATAGGATCGGTAACGAGTGCGAACTTACCGACGTAGCCGAGGAGCGTCCGCCCAACCGATTCAACCAAAGCCCGAAGGTAACCCCTATCTCTTTCTCTCTTTGTCTCTCGGGCATGCATGCGTCAACGTCATCAGTTCCTGATCGGCCGCAACGAATCCCCCTATTACTCAATGTATCCATTAAAATAAATATATGATTAAGACTATTTGTTTATATTCTGAATTCTTTTGTCCAGTCCGCCTATCGTTTCCATTGTTGGGACGCCACCTGTGAGTCCTCCGAAGCAAATGATGCGCCGACTCTGAGCCAAAAGTAAACCCTGAGCTAGCAAAATCTAACAATATGCGGCTCAAGGTTAGCAGTGCAACTATCCGTTTTACCTTCCCTCATTTCATGCGCCATTGATTATATTAAAAAACGTAGAAGGAACCTCGAATAAATTATGGAATTTGAGGGAGATTTCTTTATGGAATCCACCAAAATCAACATGGCGACTTTCAAAGTTCGCAGTGCTACACGGGAAAAAATCTTGTAATAGTAACTACCATTTTACCCGACTACGCCTATCTTTAAAACTACCATGAAATTTCAGTCAATTTTACTACGTTTATGGTAAAACCGTCAACGTTTGTGGTATATTTGACAGACCTCATATTGATATCAACCGCCTCCTGGTTGATCTAATTGCAGACATGGTAAAACCGAACTCATTTATAGTCAGCTGAAAATTGTTGGTGCTTGCGCTTAATTTAACCCTCGGAATGGTAGTTTCTACCGCGGTTTTTTTTTGCGTGTACAGTACAAGTCCAAGGGTAAAAACATTAGTAACACACTTGATTTCAAATGTTCGATTTTCATTTTCTGTATTTTTTATGTAAAATTGAACAGACTAACGTCAGTATGAAGGAAAATACAAATACATTTTTTTTATTATGTTGTGCGTAGCTAGATCTCACAAGACTCCCCCATAAATAAAGCGTAACAATTTACAACAAAACAACATCCCAAATTGTTGCTTTACGTAACATTTGAATAAATCCCTTAGCCCAATTCGACAACTATTTGAATCAGTGAGTTGCACCACAATCTTACTTTAGGGTAGTGTTTAGTTTTATTCCAATATTTCAATTAAACGGTTTATACATATTTTCAGCCGTCACTGTATTCCATCCGCAATCTATTCTGAATAATAATTATTATTTTAAATTATTATTTCAGAAATTATTTCACTATTGCATGAGGATGTTAAAAATATGTCTAAAGTTCATCTTGAATGCAACCTATCAACATATTAACAAACAACTAGCATACACGCTATTTCCAAACAACCCACAAATAAGTACATTCGACTCAAATCAGTCAAAAGTATGGCTACTCAAAAGTGAGTAAAGATGGTTTGTAGTGGTAAGA
Source organism: Aedes japonicus (assembly GCA_034211315.2). NCBI lineage: Eukaryota > Metazoa > Arthropoda > Insecta > Diptera > Culicidae > Aedes > Aedes japonicus. Next base: position 52,705 of record JASCZW010002409.1, on the reverse strand, counting down.
TGATAAAAAGTCACCGATGTCTTCAAGAAGTAAAATTCAAGTTGATCGAACAAACATTGAACAAAAATGTATTCACTGTTCAGGTACCACGTTTTAACCAAATATGTGTAGAAAAACATACTCAAAACTTTTTCAAGACTAGAAATGTTTGATATTTCACCTTAAGACTTCTTTACAACAAAGTTCTTATATTCTTGTCAAAGCAGATGTTTCTGGTGTTACTTGGGAATGGATATTATACGAAATTATCCAGACATTGTCACCAACGGTTGTGGATAATACAGGTAATAGTACGGGTATGGTTCATAATTATGCGCACGCAAAAAAATACGCAGTTATACCAATTCAAAATAGGAATCAATTCAACTAAAATTTTGGTTTATATATGGACCAATAAAACTGATGAACTAATTCAACAAAAACTTTGAGTTGAAATAAAACTTCATGTTTTATAGAATTGAACATCGTGTTTTATTGCTCAAAACAAAATGTTTTGTTAAACCAACTAAACGCATTTGTTGAAATAATAAACAATGATGAAGTAATTCAAGAAAACCTTTGAGTTGAAATAAAACTTCTTGTTTTATAGAATTGAACATCGTGTTTTATTGTTCAAAACAAAATGTTTTGTTAAATCAACTAAACGCATTTGTTGAAATAATAAACATCGAAGAACCAATACAATAAAACCATTTGATTGAAATAAAACTTCATGCTTAATAAAAATGAGAATCGTGTTTTATTGTTTTTAAATAATTACCGCACCATATTCCGCCTGCCGAACTGCGTGTTGGAAAGCATGAATCAGACTTTGCAGCAGATGACATCGTGCATGTGGTTGGATGCAGGACTCGGGAAGAACTATTGCGGAGATGCAGTCATAATGGCAGCTTATTTTCTAAATCGTCTTCCAAGTTGTGCTCTTTTTCCAGTTATCTGCAAAGAGAATAATTCGTTGAGAATCTGTTTTACAAATTAACATGTTCATACATACACTAGAAAAACCAAGGCAGAGGCAGCAATATGGCAGCTATGAAATGTGCGCTCATACGTAATTTGATTTTATTAAAACAATAAATTAACCATTTTAGTTTAAAACGACGTTTAAAATAAGTATGATTGTTATAAATCAAATATTATTTAAACGAATACCATACAGCGGTGATTACTTTAAGTAATTTGATTGATTCGATTTCAATTAAATTTTAAATTGATTTGAAACTTTTTCATGAATTGAAACAAATAGAAACCTTGTATTAAAGCGCAACAAATCACTTTGTTGATTCAAAACAGTGTGATTTCTTAGCGTGAAAAAATAATTTGGTTTAAACAATAAATTAAACATTTGAGTTAAACGATAAATGTGGTTGTTATAAAGCAAACATTATTAAAATTTATATCACACAGCAGTGATAACTTTAAAAAAATATATTGGTTTGATTTGAATGGAATTATGAATTGATTTGGAACTTTTTATGAATTGAAACAAACAGAAAGCTTGCATTGAATACCAACCAAATATTTTGTTGATCCAAAGCAGAGTGATTTCTAAGGGTGACAAAATACTTTGTTCAAGCAATAAATTAATCATTTGAGTTTAAAAATAAATGTGATTGTCTTGAATCAAAGAGCGGTGATTACTTTAAATAATTTTATTGGTTTAATTTGAATAAAATTTTGAATTGATTTGGAACTTTTTTAAGAATTGAAACAAATACAAACTTTGTTTTGAATACCAACAAAATATTTTGTTGATTCAAAGCAGAATGATTTCTTTGCGTGCGGGTTGTCACGAATTCCAGTGACTATGCGATCTCTAACAGCCATTTCTTTAAAATTCTCGAAGTTGCAAAATTCAGCCTGAAGTTTGACTGATAATACAAAATCCTCAGACGCTTATCACCCAAGTAACCACAAGCATTATATCATAACACTAATTCGACCGACTATCAGCAACAGTAATACCATATCACATTTTTTCAACAACTCCCATGGTATGTAGCATTACCTATACATTAAACATGTTATGATGCATTACTGTATTTCTACAAACAGCTTAACGTTAAATACGCATTAAATGATCCATTAATGCATTGTCTCAATAAATGCTTCATTGCTAGCTAAAAAGTAGCATTGGTGCAATATCATCTGGATGACGTTTTCCAATTTCACTTTGGAAATGAGAAACATATGCTCGAGCAGAATCGAGATTCAGAATCGTCATCTTCATTCTCCTTAACCAGAAAGTTTGATTCTTCAAATTTCAGCTAAAAGTATGGATGCATTATCGGGAGCCGCGGGTTTTTCTGGTTGTTTATATTCGGAGGACGGAGCTGTTTTTTTTTAACGAGGAATCTTTATTCTCATATCATTTTCATTAATGATCCAGTTTTAACCTGCACCGGGCATCAAAATTGCGTTCGTATCGGGTTGAGGTTTGCACTGATTAAAGGTTAGGGTATCGCAGACTCAATGGCGGGTTTAGCAAGAAAAATCTAAAAATAGCTGCATGAATGTTTTTATAGAACGACAAAGAGGGTATGTCTAGGGTGTGCTTCCTTAATATTATGCAGTTGTCTTAGATAATTCCATTGCTCTTATGGCTAAGAGCGTTAACACAACCGGCATTCATCGATCAGTCGTGAGAAGCCTTGGTTCGAATCCCGATGTAGGAAACACAATTTGAGCTTATTAAAAATATATCCCATCATTGTTACGCGCACAGCCTGCCATAAAATAAAATAAAATAATATCCCCACAATAAAACGTAACAGAAAAAATGAATTCATCTAGAAGAAAATTATATACATTTTCGATGTTTCTTTTTCCAAAATACCCCAAACTCTATATATGCTTTTTAAAATGCAATAAAACATTTCAGTAGAAGCAGTAATTCAACTGCTGGAAAAGTAACTATGCCCTGAATATACTTATTTTCGGGCTTCAATAAAGCATGTGCGCTAGCTTTAATTTGACAGGAGTGGGGCCCTTTTCGACTTTAGTTCTACTTTAAGGACGCAATTAAGATTAGATTGCTTTATACCAAAAACTTATATCGTAGTATAATGCATAATTGAAGTATCTATATAGAGCTTCATGGTTACTTGGGCAGGCTGTTGTATTCTAACATTGAATTTCAGACGCTGAACCAAATTTGATTCCGTATTATCCAGTCTAGCCTTCAATTTGGAAACCATTTCGGTGTAGTCAATTTGAGCTAAATCTGTGTTAGGATACAAAAGCTTGCGTTCTCGGAAGATCGCCGGACCACTTAAAGTAATGAAATGATCCCTTTTGGATTCATCGGGAACCTTATTCATGTTAAAAAAGAATCTGAGCCTGTCCACCCAATGAACCACCCTTCCTATAAGACTCCAGTGGGGTTGTGATATTGGAATGAGCCATTTTGATTATGAATAGATCAGTAGGCAATACCAGAAAATAGCTAACATGCAATAACATCAGATATACAGTTCCCCAGTCCCCATGCGATTTTTATATCGTTAGCGTTAATAAAAAAAAATTGTATGCACTCCTCATTTTGTTACAATTTTTTTGGTGAATATAACCATGTGGAACAAATTTGAGGCTATTTGGCAACCCTGTAATGTTGTGAAATTATTTTCACCCCGTGATTAAAAACTATTTCTGGCAACAATGCAAAACTTTGTTTTCTTCGTGTGTGTTCATCGAAATGTCAAGTCGAGCTTAGCCGGGAACTGTCGGAAATTTACATACAAATTCAGCGATATAAGTGAATTAAGTCCCAGCACTTGCCTCAATTAGTTTAAATGTTCTCGATTTCGCTAATGAGATGCAAGCTCGCGCTACTAGGGCGTTCTCCGGTGGTGGGCGAATGTGTCTGGCCTTAGCCACAGCTCTTTTCTCCAATCCGGATCTGCTATTGCTTGATGAACCGCAAACGTTGTTTTACGTTAAGACCATAATATCTCTGTGATAATATGACATGAGAATTACCTCCAAAATTTGCACAAAATTTGCACTCGCTACGGATCGATAACTACAAGGTCAACTGCGAATAGTTCGACAAGAAACAGACGATGTTAGGTTCCGATACAATGCCAACCGCATTGCCAACGACCAGTCCAAGATCAAGATGTTAGATTAGTTGTAAGTTCTTAGTTCCTTAACGTAAGAGCGAAATTTATTCTTTTCCCGTTTGTTTTTAGATCGGACCTAAAACCAATGGAGAAGGAAAAAGAAATGATCAAGTTCCCAGAGGTAGAACCCAAAATCCACCGGTGCTGCAGCTAAACGAAGGCCGGTACTCAGACAATAAGGTTATATTCAAGTTGGTCAATCTAAGCGCGACTCCAGGATGTTTTTTTTTTGTAAGATATTCCCTTAGAACTATAATTCTGATAGCTAATCTAATTTTATTATGAGTTTTTCTACCAGGTAGGTGAAAACGGTGCCAGTGAGACCACGCTGTTGACAATTGTCATGGGCTTGCTGCAACCTACGGGAGGTCTTGTCTATCCGCATCATGGCCTCCATCCCGATTACTTCTCCGAGCATCACGTTGTAAGATTCCAATCGGTTCCATTAGTGCTAACATTGAAATTATTTGTACTAGACAGCACTTTTCTCACAGTGTAAGCAATGACGTATCCATTCTCAACCGGCAACAAGCTTATTTACATTAGACTTGTGCTGCCATCTGAGTGTGACTTCCTCTAGGTTCAAATATGTCGGTATGATTGTTATCCAGAAAGTGTTAAAAACCTTTTCAGTTACATAACTAAAGGCAAATGCAATGAAAGCTGTTAATTGCGTAGTTGTAAATTTCCACTGACCTTCGAATAGCCGAACTATTTGAAAATGAAAGTCAAAAGAAAATGGCGTTTTAAATATCTTGCACTATGAAAAAGTAATGTTCTCACTAGTACGTACTCCACCAGAAAGAAAGAACGAACGCGATTCGAAATGGTTTGAACCGAAAATTTAAGACGCAATTGCTACCCAAAAGGAATACAATGGGCTTGATACCACCGACAAACCGACATGAAACTCAATCTTCACTTTTGATCAAGAATCCATAACGACCGATTCAAATGTGTAGCGATCCCATCTGTCAAAATCTATAGAATCTTTTTATCTAGATAAAAATAATTTGTCCAGAATAGCTCAGACATGAACCTTCTTAACAAGTTTCCAAGCGTGTTCGTGGCTTCAATAAAGGAATTCAGCGAACACGAAGATAGATGTCAGTCATATGATTTGAACAGAAATATTATGAAATTTTCTATTGTCATTCATGTCGGTTTGTCGGTGTTGATACCTCTTTTACCCTTGGTCAGTTCTGGAGAGTGAGATATTTTCGGCATTTTCTTTTGACTTTCATTTTCAAATAGTTCGGCTATTCGAAGGTCAGTGGAAATTTACAACTACGCAATTAACAGTTTTCATTGCATTTGCCTTTAGTTATGTAACTGAAAAGGTTTTTAACACTTTCTGGATAACAATCATACCGACATATTTGAACCTAGAGGAAGTCACACTCAGATGGCAGCACAAGTCTAATGTAAATAAGCTTGTTGCCGGTTGAGAATGGATACGTCATTGCTTACACTGTGAGAAAAGTGCTGTCTAGTACAAATAATTTCAATGTTAGCACTAATGGAACCGATTGGAATCTTACATTTTTTTTCTTTTGACTTTCATTTTCAAATAGTTCGGCTATTCGAAGGTCAGTGGAAATTTACAACTACGCAATTAACAGCTTTCATTGCATTTGCCTTTAGTTATGTAACTGAAAAGGTTTTTAACACTTTCTGGATAACAATCATACCGACATATTTGAACCTAGAGGAAGTCACACTCAGATGGCAGCACAAGTCTAATGTAAATAAGCTTGTTGCCGGTTGAGAATGGATACGTCATTGCTTACACTGTGAGAAAAGTGCTGTCTAGTACAAATAATTTCAATGTTAGCACTAATGGAACCGATTGGAATCTTACAACGTCGACTCAATCAAACCTATGGACAAATGAATGGTGGACATATATATGAATCAATAGAAACACAATAAAAAAAACTAGAAGAAAGGTTTATTGAGAGAGCATATTTTTTCACTTCAGCACCGTTTGAGTTTTCAGCATCTTGAGTTAGGAACCTACTCAATTTTCCTTTCTGCTGAGGCTTATGCCAGTGTGCTAGTTATCTGCAGTACCATTGATGGGTAGGTAGGAAATTATGCATCGTGACTGTGACGGTAGAAGAATACTTCGGCTCGAGCAAAACGTGTGGTTGCTAAAAGTGGAGTGTAGCAAAAATTCGGAAAATCTATTGAATTGTCTGAACTACGTCATAACGAGTGTGCATAAAATTTAGTTAGTGGACTTGCTTCACAGTACATTTCACCACGTAGGAGTCACATGCTCTGTTTTGCAAGAGTCAATCAAACCTATGAAAGGTGCTGACGGGGGGGTTTATGTGCTCGTTTAACTTAGTAAAGCCATACTTTGTGAAAATGAATTTCCGGAAAGAAAAGATAGTCTTAGTTATATTACATAGAAAAAAGTACTACCGCTAACCACCTTAACCTGTTTTTATTACACTGTTATGCCTAATGTCTGATGAAGGTAAATCTGAAAAGACTGGAAACGAGGGCTCAGTGAAGTAATAAAAGTAAAAACACGTGTGTTCACTAGCTCAGTACAAGAAAGAATGACTTTTATTCAGTAGCTCTTCACAGCGGAAGTAGTAATGTCAAAGTAGAGAATGGTTGCCAGATTGGCAGTCAGAAATAAAGCGTTGCTGTATGAACCGGGTGGTTCAACAATGTCAATAGAAACGGGGCTTAAGTAATATTCTTGTTGTTCCTGGGAAATCATTTACTTCCAGAAACTATCATCTTTCATCATGTTAGACCCCGTAATATCCGTGAGCATTCAGAATAGTCCGATCTGGATCCTACTGGACGATAGCATGGATAAACGTATGGAATCATTGAGTAGGTGATCTTTGTTTTCTTGAAACGCGCTGTTCCAAATGACACCGAATTCACTAATTAAAAAAATAAACGTATCGAAGCTTGTTTAATTATTCGATCCTATTTCCATCAGACCCATGCAATTGCCTGGAGTTGGTGCAAGAGGGTTTCTCTGTCCTGGACATGACCATCGTATGTTGCGTTAATTAAATAACACAATTAAATAACCGTTGCATAGATCATTCAGTGCGGCGAAAGTACATAAAACCAAATCCTCGAGTTGCCGTGTTATAGGATCGTAACAAGGTTAACCAGTATGAGAGGACTGTCTTAAGTTGCTTACTAAGCGATCGGGAACAACCGTTGCGTTGAAAGCTCCGTTGAAGACAACTTTCCGTTGCCTAATGCCGAACACACCTAGACAGGCTCACTTCGTATTTCTGGCACAACTCGAAGGGACCGATGTCGCACTAAGTCACGTCTTGACCAATTTCAGACTGGTGAGACTGCTGTCTTTTGTGGTTAAGTTGCCTTGAAGGAGAACGACGGTGAATATGAGATCGATTGGAAACTAGGCTACGGTTTTGGAAGCGTGACTTTGTAGGTAAAGACTCTAAGTAAAAACTACATGTTATTGATAATTTCCACTTACCTCTTTTACGATGTTGTAAATTAATAAAAGGTTCAAAGCCTGCTGATGAAATGATTTAAATATTTGAATCCTCGTTTCGACATTTGTGAGTATTAAACTTAGTGACGTTTGATGCACCATCTTGTCTACGTCACATAAAAATAAATTGTTTGTTTTCCACATAGATAACCCAAAAGCTGGTTTACAATTTTGAATATTTTGATAGTGTTATGTTTTCGTCCAAAACGCACTACCACATTTCCAGAAGTCACACCCACACCCAGACGTGAAAAGCTAAATATAAGTAAATTCGAAGACGTGACTTTTTCACGCAAAGATTGACACTTTGTTAAGCGACTTTTCGATGGAGTGACTGAGTAAGAAACCTATCGCCATGTTTCCCGTGAGCTCCGACATCTGCTTATGGGATTTTTGCATAGGAGTGAAGAGCTTATAATTTACCACCTAGTTCACCACAAAAGAGAAAGATCGGATTGGGGAAGAGAGAATATAATGGGTATTCACCACAAGGCGCATATGGGGTAAAATGATCATTTAACAGTTTTTTATTGTTTTTCAATAGTTACAGGCTTCAAAAAACATAGGTCCCAAAGAAAAGTATACTCTACAAATTAAATCTGATCTGATAAGTCAATAAAAAAATCCACAAGAAAGGTCTATTGATTTAGAACTTTTTTATGAATTGAAACAAATAGAAACCTTGTATTGATAAGCAACAAATCATTTGGTTGATTCAAAACAGAGTGATTTCTTAGCGTGAAAAAATATTTTGTTCAAACAATATATTAAACATTTGAGTTAATCGATAAATGTGGTTGTTCTAAATCAAATATTATTTAAATTTATATCACACAGTAGTGATAACTTAAAAAAAATATTTTGGTTTGATTTAATGGAATTTTGAATTGATTTGGAACTTTTTTATGAATTGAAAAAAACAGAAAGCTTGCATTGAATACCAACAAAATATTTTGTTGATTCAAAGCAAAGTGATTTCTTAGGGTGACAAAATACTTTGTTCAAGCAATTAATTAATCATTTGAGTTAAACAATAACTGTGATTGTTCTGAATCACACAGCAGTGATTACTTTAAACAATTTTATTGGTTTAATTTGAATGAAATTTTGAATTGATTTGGAACTTCTTTATGAATTGAAATAAATAGAAACTTTGTTTGGAATACCAACAAAATATTTGGTTGATTCAAAGCAGAGTGATTTCTTTGCGTGCTTAACTCAGCCTATTATGCAATGGTCGATTACATTTTCTGTTATAGCTCTTGAAGTATTTAAGCTGTAAGCGAGATTCAACTAGTTAGACACTTGCTAAGATAAGTTTCATAAGAAATTTGGTAGTATGTGTCACGAAAAGCTACACAAGTTTTTTTTTTATAAAGTTAGAAACGTTCGAGGGATATGGATTTAATGTCGGTCTAGAAGCACCAAATTGGGTCTATTTATGGATGCAACTCCGTCCCATTCGATGGACTTATTACTAAATTCAATCTTTGTGCTGTTTTTTTTTTTGTAATTTTATGAATTAAGTCATTGCCAGCTGTATTCGATTTACTTATTACAACTAGTGTGCCTGTATTAGTAGAGTGACGACACTGTCAAAATTGGAACCGAAATTTTCTGTCAGTGTCATTCCAATCGAGCAGGCGACCTGTCAAACGCGTGTGAAGAAAAAATAATGAAAACAAGTATTGTGCTGTTGTTAATGTCAAAGCTGTTTTTCGCTTCAGACATTCTGCTTTTTACTCAATTACAGTAAGAATTTATTGTATAATTGTTGATAATATCATGTTTTTTCATGAAAAAAATGCATTCGCAGGAGGATTTTCTGCATATCAACCGAACCTGAACCGGACCAGCGATAAATTCCATCGAGATTATCAAGATTTGGCTGGAGCTAGGGATGGAGGGTTTTTCCGGTAGAGTTAGTGGTGTACGGTAGAGGTTGTGGGACTTTTCGTGTTTCTCCAACTCTTGAGAACAAACGCAAAATGTTGTCTGCTGTCAGCTTCAAGCTGTAAATTCAATAATGGTATATTTACGTTTCTGGTATCTTAATTGCTACTTACAAATTTGTTGAACCGATTGATATTGCAATTAACGAGGTGTGTCGTCGGACTCCACACTTTAATTGTGTATTGTGTAGGCTAAATATAGGTAAGATATAAGTTTGCTAGATTTAAGATAGTTTAAACAATTTCACTTACTTTTACTTTTGAAACAATAACTGTACTATTGTACTATTACACAATTTTAGTTTAATTTAGGTATAATAACTAATATAATTTAGGCGATTTACTATTAAAGTTCAGATTTAGCTGTAGAGAAAATGTACTATTTGCCACGCAACTATATTCCATTATATTGTTTCTGTTTTGATCCTCTTTTTCGATCTCAATGATGACGTTTCGTAATTACCATCGTGAAGTGGTGAGCGATGATGCCTATGAAGCGTTGCGTACGGACGGCGCCGCCGCAACGGGGAGTCCGTCGCCACATAACCCCGCCCGTAAACCTTGGTGTCCATCTGGAACTCCGGAGGCTATTGTACCAGGTTTGCTACAACTCGCGACGTCCAAAACAGCTAATTTTACAGCTGGTCGTCGAAGAACTCCTGTTGAAGTCCGTACTAATGCTTGGCGTACTCTCTCGTCCTTGCCTGGGAAAACCTGCTCAATCCTTCCTCGTAGCCATTGGTACCTCGCCGACCCGCCGACCACCATCACCAAATCTCCCACTGCGAGATCATCGTTTTCTTTGAACCATTTACACCTACGAGTGATTACTGGTAAATATTCTTTCACCCACCGTCTCCAGAATTCATCGCAGATGAATTGCGCCAACTTCCAACTGCTTCTCAGTGCTGATCGACTGTCTACAGGAGCCGTAGGAAGGATTTTGATTCCTGTAGAACTGCCCAACAAAAAGTGATTGGGCGTTAGCGCTTCTTGATCGGCCGATTCAAGTGGTACGAACGTAAGCAGCCTGCAGTTGATCATTGCCTCTGCTTCTGCAATTACCGTCTCCAAGATCTCGTCATCCGGCTTGCGGGCCGCTTCCAGAACTGCGCCCGTCGCTACTTTAACTGATCGTACGAGTCGCTCCCATGCGCCACCCATATGGGGCGCAGCCGGTGGGATGAACTTCCAGCTAGTCTCCGCGCTTGTGAACGTCAATGCTAAGGCTTCATTTGTCCGACAGATTTCTTCTTTGAGCTCTCGACTTGCACCCTGAAAACAGGTACCGTTGTCCGTGAAGAACTCTCTCGGTGGACCCCGACGAGATACAAAGCGGCGCACGGCCATAATACATGACTTCGTGCTAAGAGAATGTACTACTTCCATATGTACTGCCCTAATCGTGAGGCAGGTAAACAGGGCGACCCATCGTTTGGCGAGGCTTCTGCCAACCCTAACAAAAACTGGCCCAAAGTAGTCGAGTCCGACAAACGTGAATGGTCGAACAAAGGGAGTGAGGCGCATCTTGGGCAGTGGAGCCATGGCTGGGGGTTTTGGAACGGCTTTTACTACTCGACACCAGACACAATTCTTCGTTACTTTCTCGACCAACGATCTCAGCTTCGAAATTTCAAATCTCTGGCGAATCTCATTGACGACAGTCTCTCTGTTGGCGTGACGGAATTTGCGATGAAACCAGTCTACAAGCAGAAAAGTTATATAGTGGTTTCTATCCAAGATTGCTGGAAACTTAGCTTCGGTCGGTGCGTAGGGAGCAGCACCAATTCTGCCACGCATTCTCAGGATTCCATCATCATCCATGAACGGCCACGTTTTGTAGATGGGACTCGATTTATGAACAATGTGGTGACGGTTCTCTGGTGGTCCTTGAGAATCAATAATGATGGCCAATTCCTCTGGGAAAGATTCCTTCTGAGAGATTTTCCATAGAAGTTCTTCAGCTCATTTCAGTTCATCTTGAGTGAGGACTCCCAGCTGCAAATGCTCCTGCCTCTTCTTCCGGCGACAGTTTTCAACGTAGCGGAACACGAAAGCTACCGTTCGCTGAAGCTTCGACCACGAGTTGAACCGAGCGATTTCAATCGGGATATTCACTCGCTGCGTAATGTGGCTCAAGAGAATGGCATTTGTGCGTAGTTCTTCTTTCGTCGTAGCAATCGAACGCTGTATCGGCCAGGAACCTTCTGGTTCGAACAGAAAATTCGGTCCTGTGAACCACGGATTCTCCTTTGAAAGTTGTGGTCCGTTATTCCATGTTGTTGCTTGATCGGCGACGTTCAATTTAGTGGAGACCCATCTCCACTCCATCGGATCGGTAGCCGTTAGGATTTCCCCAATGTGAAATGCGACAAACTTATTGTACCGACGATGATCCGAACGAATCCAGGAGAGCACAGTACTAGAATCGCTCCAGAGAAGTATTCGGGATATCGATATACTATGGTAACTTTGTAGTGTTTCCAGCAGACGAGTACCGAGGACAGCGGCTTTAAGTTCGAGTCGAGGGATGGATAGGGTTTTCAACGGAGCGACCTTCGTTTTCGAACCAATGAATGCCACTTGTATTTCATCGTTTATTTCTAGACGCAAATACGCAGCACAAGAGAATGCCACTTCGCTGGAGTCGCAGAAGACATGAATCTGCACGCTGTTACAACTTTTTGGAATTGCGGATCGGAAGTAGCATCGTGGGATGCGAAGTTGATCCAGCTTCGGGAACAGGCTAGTCCACTGCTGCCACCGCTCGTATAAATCACCGGGAATCGCGTCATCCCAATTTGTTCCTCTCGCCCAGATTTCCTGAATTAAGATTTTGCCATGGACGAGAAAGATTGAAATCAAACCTAGTGGATCAAATAACGTCATCACCACTTTGACAACCTCGCGCTTCGTGGGAATGTGACCATGTTTCAGGAGCGACCGGATATCATCTCTCATTACGAAGGAATATGTAAATACGTCTTCACTGGGAAGCCATTTCATCCCGAGCACTGATTCGACGTTTTCTGCTCGCTCCAGTACCAAATTCTTGCTCCCATCCTCCGCAACATCACCAATTCCACGCAAAACATCCACGTTATTCGATAAGAAATGTCTTAGCTTAAAACCTCCCATCGAATGCACCATTTTCACCTCGTTCACCACCTCTATTGCTTCTGGAACTGTTCGAAAGCTACCCAGGTAATCGTCGACGTAATGCCTATTGATTATGGCATCAGCGGCACGAGGGAACTTGACGGAGAACTCTTGAGCATTCCGGTTCTTAACATATTGAGCGGACGCGGGCGAACAGGTCGCCCCAAATGTTGCCACGTCCATGATGTACACTTGTGGGTTGTCTGTTGGTTTGTTCCGAAAAATGAAGCGTTGGCACTGGCAGTCGGGGAACCGAATTCTTAGCTGATGGAACATCTTCATTAAATCTCCACTGACGGCGATGGGAAACTGACGGAACTGACACAAGACCTTCGGCAGTGGGATCAGTAGGTCCGGCCCTTTGAGGAGTTTGGCGTTGAATGAGATTTCACCCACTTTAGCTGCTGCGTCCCAGATCAACCTAATTTTGTCGGGTTTCTTAGGACTGGTTACGATGCCCAGGGGTAAATACCAGACTCGACTAGCCTCCACTGAAGTCAGTTCAGCCAGGGTGGCCTTGTGCGCGTAGCCCTTGCGCAGATAATCGGCGATTTGGTTACTCACACGTTCGGCCAACTGTGGATTCTTCTGAAGTTTTCGTTCGAGGGATTCCAGCCGTCGAACCGCCATTGAGTAACTGTCGGGGAAATCCGGATTGTCCTCCTTCCACAGCAACGCAGTCTCAAACCGGGAACCATCTTCTGTTCGTTGTGTCGTTTCTTCTAGTATTCTATTGGCACGTTTATCTTCCTCGGACTCTAGATTGTCGCATGGAGCGCTAACTCGTGTTCTCCAACGCAAAATAATCGCGCATTTGTTCGTTCATCTCATGGTCTAGAGTGGACGCCGCTGCGGTGTAGAAATTTACAACGGCTCGAGGTTGTATTTGGCTTGGGACACATCCATATATGCTCCATCCTAAACGACACTTTGCACCAATTGGATTATTTGTCCCCCTTCACGAAGTTTAAGCGGAACGCACAGCCTAAGATTATCTAGACCAAGCAGTAGCTTTGGCTGAACAAGCTCGTAGTCGTCCACTGGGAGGCCACGTAGATGTGGGAATCTTTCGGCGAGTTCACGGTACTTTAGCGTTTGTGATGGTAACACTAAACTACTAACTGTTCGAGCGTGAATTAGTTTGTACTTTGTTGAACTGCTCTTTCCACTAATCTCAGCTTGAATGACTCTTGATTTTGGTTCGATTCGCTTGACGTTCCCTGTCCATTGTGAGTGGTTTAGTGGGTCCTGACAGACCTAATTTGTCGGCCACAGAGTCTTCCAACAACGTGTACGACGAACCTTCGTCGATAAAGGCAAACACCACCTGTGAACTCTGATTCCCGAAAAGAATTATCGGTAAGATTCGAAAAAGTGGCCAGGAGAGATCTTCAAACGATACATGACTTGCTGAAACATTCACATTATTTGGTGCAGAGGAGGAATGTAGAAGCGTGTGATGTTTTTGACGACATCCTTCTATTGCACATCCTCGCCACGACCTACAAGGCCACTTGCCATGGCTGTTTAAGCACGTCCGGCATAGCCCTCTCTGTTGAACAAGTTTCCACCGCTCATCTACTTTGGCTGACTTGAACTGTGTGCAGTCCACTACCCGGTGGCCATCACGACCACAGGATGCACAAGGCTTTCCTGGTTTGTTTGAAGGAACGGAACATCCCTCCGTTAGTAGAGAGTTGGATGAACCAGGTATGTGAGTATATATTGACCCTGTCTCCCTTTGCTTCCGCTTGTCTACCCTGGATGAATTACCGATACCTGACAACTCATAGGTAAGTTCGCTTGCTGCACTTACCAGTTCTGACATAAAATTACCGAAAGTCTCCAGATTTGCCATACGAAAACGATTTTTGTATGCTACCCAATCCAGGCGCATCGATACCGGAAGTTTTTCCACCAGTTCCTTTATCAGAATCGGATTCGATCCTGCCGTTGGATACCAGCAGGCTCTTGTCTCGGGCGCTGTTCGTTGAGAGAGAAGTACGCCGGATTACGATCCATCTGATTAGGTTGAACGGCAATGCCTTTTAGATGTTGTGGAGTTGAGTACATTTGCGGCTGAAAATTATCGTGTCGCACCAATTGTGGCTGTGGTGGGTTGCTATCGATTAATGGATTTATCATTGAGGTTTGCTGCACTAGATTTTCAGGAACCTGATGATTGTGAGGATTGACATTCTCTTCTCGTTTGTCGTTGTCTCCCACTGGATTTCCTGCTAAACCCCCTGCACCTGCATGCTCTTCCAACCAGTTGGATACCTTGTCTCTAGAATCTGGGATCGATCCACTTTTGAAGCTGCTCTCAGCTGCGTGCCGAATAATTTCATGTCGCTTTTCCATTGACTCTTTCCGTAGTTGAGAAAGCATCGCCTTAAGTTCTTTCTCATCATTTATCTTGCATTCCCGCAAACTTCTCTCTTCCTCTGCTAGCCTTTTTTCTCCTCCAGTTGACGCTGAGATTCATCCAGTTCTTTTTGCTTCAATTTCGCTTGTTCCAGCAGCTCCTGTTCCTGATGTCGCAGTTCTTCTTCCGCAATCTTCAATTTAGCCTCCATCATAGCCGCTCGTACACTCGACGTGACGCTTGCCACCGACGTTGGATTCTGCTGGCTCTTTTTTGAACTAGCCCTTGTCATTCGGGGAACACGGGTATCTACTACTGAGGGTAGAAGCAGTTTTGCAGCTGCCCCTTGTTTGTTGGCACACTGTTTACAGATATACCGGCAGTCCGGATCTTTCATCCTCTCATCGACACCTGCACATCCAAGGTGTTCCCAGCGTTTACAAGCACTGCACTGTAACATTTCAGCTTCTACCTCACCTGGACGATCACATGCTTGGCAGTTGAAGGGATTCTCTCGACGATCTTCCGCCACCTCGTTACTCCTGTACAACATGGTACAAATTTCTTGTAGATTGTACGGTAGAGGTTGTGGGAGTTTTCGTGTTTCTCCAACTCTTGAGAGCAAACGCATAATGTTGTCTGCTGTCAGCTTCAAGCTGTAAATTCAATAATGGTATATTTACGTTTCTGGTATCTTAATTGCTACTTACAAATTTGTTGAACCGATTGATATTTCAATTAACGAGGTGTGTCGTCGGACTCCACACTTTAATTGTGTATTGTGTAGGCTAAATATAGGTTAGATATAAGTTTGCTAGATTTAAGATAGTTTAAACAATTTCACTTACTTTTACTATTGAAACAATAACTGTACTATTGTACTATTACACAATTTTAGTTTAATTTAGGTAAAATAACTAATATAATTTAGGCGATTTACTATTAAAGTTCAGATTTAGCTGTAGAGAAAATGTACTATTTGCCACGCAACTATATTCCATTATATTGTTTCTGTTTTGATTCTCTTTTTCGATCTCAACGATGACGTTTCGTTATTACCATCGTGAAGTGGTGAGCGATGATGCCTATGAAGCGTTGCGTACGGACGGCGCCACCGCAACGGGGAGTCCGTCGCCACAAGTGGTGATGTTTACCAGGCAGAACATTTTCCCAGGTCAACAGTTCCAAATCAGCGATGGATCAGCGAACGATTCCGAGTTTCCGGTGGAGTTTGTGATGAAAGTGGTCTGTGTTAATGTTGTGCCAATGTGTCAATTGCGGAAGTTTTTGGATTGCATCGTTCGTGATGAGTCCCGGAGTATTGAATTGAATGCAGACATGGATGTTGAATTTGATGTAAATATTCTGAGTGAAATGTATCGCTTTGCAGCTGCCACTTCAAGCAATGTTTCAAGTTAGGGTAAGTGAATCAATTAGAGCAACATGTTCTTTTATGTGAGCTTGTGAGGGAAACAGAAACATGCGTTACTGTTAAGTGAGTTTCGTGTGTATTATGCTGTGTTAATAATATTGAACGTGAAATAAAGTTACAAAGTTGAGTGGTATTCAGTCATCAAAGTTTATTGGTTTTCATTTTTGTAAAGCAATTTTTACTTGGAGTTTATCACACAAATACCCACCTGGATTTATATCGTTACGCTGCCATAGATCTACTGTCTATTTTATTTTGTTAACCTTTTTGGGTTGATGTATCTTCAAACGAAAGAGCAGAAATCTAACTAGGTGAATTAAAGACTGAACGCGATGCAATAAAATATCAACAACGTTCTGAGCTTTGCAAAAAGTCACTTGAAAGTTAAAACAATTTCAGTGTTGTCAACTCAAAGCATCAGGGATGCCAAATTTGTTATTTTCACAGGGATGACATGGCGTCACTCTACTAATACAGGCACACTAATTACAACATTTCACAAAACAAGCTAAAGTAAGACTGCTTCGAAACACTTACATGTGTGATTTATCAGCCATTCAATAATGAAAACATTATAATTTACTATACAATGATTTTGTTCCTTCTGTTTGTGTTTTGATAAGCTTGAATATAAAAAACCGCAAACTCATGCATTTCCCCGTGAAATTTTACCAATAACAACCATTTTACTACGCTATTGATACAACAGGTCGTAGTTGGGAACAAACAAAAATATATGTCCCTAACATTGGATCTACGATTTTTTTTTTGAAAAATTATTGTTATTTTAGCTATGTGAACTGTAAGTTTGTAACATGTTACTATTTTCTGTAGATCATCTGTTCAGCTTAGCCAGTGAAATCATGATACCCCAAAAGTTCAAGAAATCGAAAATTACGCGGAAAAACAGCTTATAGTTAATATTAATATTGTCTCAATTGCTTCGGATTACATCGGTCATCCGAATAGCACCATGATTTTGTTGATTATCGCTAAGCTAATGACTCATTTGGTACATAGGCCGAATGAAGGAGCTAGGCTAACATTACATCCCCTTACCCAATATCATCATAATAAAACTGAAAACAGAAAATTAACACTCGATTAAATTTTACAATGTTTAAAAAAAATAATAGCAGTAATTGGACTGGCAGTAATTGAAGGAAATTCTGTCTAAATATGTATTTGTTGGCACTGTAACCTTATACTTTTTATCACTCGTCGTCACCTATAAGATATTTCGTTCGGTGGAGGAGACATAAAAAACAACTGATTGCTGTGAAGTCTCTAACTCAACCAACTGTCTGTTCTTTATTCCATTCGTTCAAAACTCTATACATATTTAAATTCATTTCTACCCTTTTACGGGTTTCGCCCTATTGAGCATTCGCCCGTACGCTAAATCTATATACTTCATTTGTGATCAACAAGCTCCTGTATGAAGGGGTAAAAGCGTTTGGACGGGCCCGCAAGCAGACACTTACGCGAAACCTACGAATATAGGGACAACAATCTCCTTCCAAAAGTTAGTTCACACCCACACCACTAGAATTGAACCCTCGATTAACAGAATAAACCCAACAGATGGGGTCGTTCCGCGAAATGTTAACAATAGGGAGGAGGCATTCCCATGCTCCCTATCTAAATCGTTTCACTTGGGTGCCCTGATGGTCCCTTCCTTTCCCTGTTATATATTATGTTATGGATATTTAGTATATTTTGTAGTGGTCATATGATTACTTACCATGTGTTAGAAAACTTGGCTGAAAGTAAAATTGGTAAGAGTTACCTTTCTTCGGTTGATGCTCTGTGTCGTCTTGATGTTTCTGCTTTTGAAGCGCTGATTTTACATAGCAAGATACGGTGTTGAATATTACTCCAAATCAGATGCACATAGGTCATTCCATTGGTTGTACCTAATATTTTAGGTTGTCTCGATGTACACAATAAAATGATGTACTGCTTATCGATGTAAACGAGACAACGTAACAAAAAGAAACAGCGTGAATCATCGCGACGTACAACATAGTCGCAACCAGAGCTGGCAAATGTCATTTTCAATGAAAAATGACCTACGATTTTTACCGAATTACGTTTGAAAATACCCAAGTAACCACGAGGCTGTAATAGCATGCATATATAGGGCATATGCATTACGTCTAGTGCATCATTGAGGTTGGATTAAAGCTGAAAAGGGCCCCACTAAGATCGAGCTAATGCTATATCTTTTGTAATGCCATAGACATTGCTAAAGTAGCATTATTGCATTGGTAATGCATCACTACATTCTTAAGCTAATCTATCGCTTCATTACTTGACAACTGTTGAATTGATGTGATTCCGAGTTACCGATGTTGATTTTGGGTTGAATAAGTGCAATAATATAATGCTTGTGGTTACTTGGGTATCATCTGGCGAGAAAACGATGATGGATATTTTCTTTTAAATCTCATCAAATTTTTCGTCATGACAGCACGTGACAGTGTGTTGGTTATCGCTATTACAAACACATTTATGGATATAATTTTAAAATTTATAACAAAACTTGAAATAAAACGTCCACTCTGTCGATTAAATATTATTGTTTGGCTAATTTTAGGTAGACTATTTTGAAATTTGTAAAACAAAATCGCATGAGATAAAATCTCATGACTGTATGACGGTGTGAGAATGACAAGAAATCTCATGATAGTTCATTTCTTTTCGTGACAGTGAGATTGCCTATTTTTTCATTGTCAAATGATGGCCGTGAGATTTACCAGCTCTGGTCACGACGTAGAGGGAGCAATGTGAAATTTATAGTGTAATTATAATTTTCGAATAATATTCAATGATAAAAAAGGTTTATAGCGGAAATTGAAACACCTGGATGGTTTTATTATTAAAAATTAGATGGGAAATAAAAAGACAACTAACGAAAAAAAAATCCATTACGAAAGGAAGAAGACATGAATACATTTATAAAAATGGGTAATTTGACATCAACGGCAATTATGAATAAAACGGATCAGTTCTATCGTCTTGCCTTACTTAAACCACAAAAGTCACACTCACTAGGACAATGCAACGGTAGAACCAACAATCAATATGCAACTAGCGATTTAAAATTTGTTCACTGTTGTAGAACCCCTTGGTCCGAAGTACACCTTGCTATACATATTTGAGCCTTTGTTTTGATTTGCTGTGTTATTTTGACAGAATATTTGAGAGTGTGTTCGCGTGAGTTCATTATTACACACAAAGAATAATGATTGTTAGAATTAAAAAAAAACATTGCTAAAATTGAAAAGTTGCGTTGGTTCTTTTTCGTAGAAAGCGGTTAGCTTTCACTACAAAAACGTTCAAACTGTCAAATCAAAAAAAAACTGCTTGGTTCATTTAAAAGTTGAAACTTTCAAAACGAATTGTAGAACTGTCAAATCGAAACCGTGGCATCGTTGAAAATGAAAGCAAAATATATTTATTTCAAAATGAACTCTCAACTGGAAAGTGTTGTGCAATTCTAATAAAAGTAAGCTGTTTTAAGATTGAAATCACATATAGTTTTAACATAAATTGTTGTTTTTTTTCAGATAAATCATTATAAAATTTAATAAGACAGCTATTTGCTTGCAAACTTATATGATTTTTAATAAAAGTCGGATATAATTGATATAACATTATTTTTTTCGTTTTGTAACCAGCATTCCCAAACACACACACATATAAAACAAATGAATAAACTTATACTGCACGAGGGTTCTCACAATTGCCTTGAAAAAATCAGGCTTGGAAGTAATCACTTGCGCCGGTGGTTTCCAGTTTGCACATCAAAAGCGTCTTCGCTTCTGTTTCGGCCGGAGGAGTGTCGGACCCGGTGTCCTTTGTCGTTGTCGTGGCGGTTGCCTCGTCACGCCGGATGCCGCCTAGAAATCGAACTTCTTTGCTCGGACGGTTTCGTAGTTCAGATCCAATTCGCTGCCGGTGAGAAACTCGAGAGAATTGGAAGAAAGTCGGCTGTTGCTATTGTATGTTGGGGTTGCTGCGAGGTTGCCGCTCCATGTTACCAACAATCAATATGCAAGTAGCGATTTGAAATTGGTTCACTGTTGTAGAACCCCTTGGTCCGAATTAAACCTTGAAGCCAGCACCTTGTTATACATATTTGCGCCTTTGTTTTGATTTGCCGTGTTATTTTGACAGAATATTTGACAGTGTGTTCATGTGAGTTCATTTTTAGGGGCGCATTATTGAGCTTGGGACCGAGCTTGGGACCGATGTGCTAGTACTGACTGAGCCAAGAAAAACATCGTATTTGAATGGGACCTACTGGTCTTAGAGTTAGTCTATGATGTTACTGCTGGATTGTCCGGCAAGCTGGTCTAATCTGTGGAAGGAGTAATCCGACAAAGCGAATTACTATAAGGCTTAAACTTCAAAAGCAATTTCCAAGGAAAATAAACCACCGAGTCTCACCTTAAAATCCTTGACAAATCCCTTCACTAAACAAACGTAAATCAGAACAATATCCGGGAGCAGCTTGAATGTTGTTCCAGACGGATGAAATGAACATGACGACTTTGACAGGTAAACCTGATTCTTTTTTTTCTATCAAACGAAGATGACTTGCTTTTTGTGATGGTGGATTTGATAGTTCTACAATTTTCATGGTAAAAGAAATCACTTTTAAATTTACGCACTGAACCGAAACATAAAACTTTCAAATCAAACGAGGAACTTTCGTAGTAGATAATTTTACTTTCAATATAATGAAAAATATACACTTTTCAGAAGTAAAGCGCAAAACTTTTAATAAAACAAGATTTATTTTTTGTGTGTAGGGGCGCATTATTGTGCTTGGGACCGATGTGCTAGTACTGACTGAGCCAAGAAAAAAATTGTATTTGTATGGGACCTACTGGTCTTAGAGTTAGTCAATGGTAGAACATTCTTCCACAACGATTTTTGCATAGATGGTAGGTTTTCTTTTAAGGACAAATACGTTATTATAATAATCCTACAGGATCTCGGCTCCGGTAGAAGCACAAATTACATTGCAACACGAAGGTGGAGTGCTCGGCGTCTAAAGGGCGATACGGTCAAAATTTGGTCAATATCAACTTGCCGTATTTCTTTCAATTTTGCATTTAAAAAACCTGAACACCCCTCATTTTGAAGGTGTGTGTGTAGAATGTTGTTCCAATTTTGATTTTGGAATTCACTCTTCAGTTGTCAAAATGCCGTCCAAGCAAGAAGAGCAGCGTATCAAAATTTTGCTCGCGCATCTCGAAATTCCGAGCTACTCGCACGCAAAGTTGGCAAAATCGCTAAAAGTTGCCAAATCAACCGTTACAAATGTAATTAAAGTGTTTGGGGAACGTTTGTCGACAGCCAGGAAGTCTGGATCGGGGGGAAATCGAAAACCGGAAGCCGCTGAGACGACAAAGAGAGTTGCCGGTAGTTTCAAGCGAAACCCTAACCTATCTCTCCGAGATGCCGCAAATAAGCTGGGTGTATAGTCTACAACCGTGCATCGAGCCAAAAAACGAGCCGGACTATCGACTTACAAGAAGGTAGTGACTCCAAATCGCGATGATAAACAAAATACGACGGCCAAAGCGCGATCCCGGAGGCTGTACACGACGATGCTGACGAAGTTTGACTGCGTGGTAATGGACGACGAAACCTACGCCAAAGCCGACTACAAGCAGCTTCCGGGACAGCAGTTTTATACGGCAAAAGGAAGGGGAATGGTAGCAGATATTTTCAAGCACACGAAACAGTCAAAGTTCGCAAAGAAATATCTGGTTTGGCAAGCCATCTGTACCTGTGGCTTGAAAAGCAGCATTTTCATAGCTTCCGGGACTGTCAACCAAGAAATTTACGCGAAAGAGTGTTTGAATAAACGTCTGCTGCCTTTCCTGAAGAAACACGGTTGTTCCGTACTGTTTTGGCCGGATTTGGCATCTTGCCATTACGGTAAAAAGGCCATGGCGTAGTACGCCGCCATCAACGTGCAGGTGGTTCCCAAGGACAAGAACCCTCCCAACACGCCAGAGCTCCGCCCAATTGAGAAATACTGGGCTATTGTCAAGCGGAACCTAAAGAAGACCAAAAAAACTGCTAAGGACGAGCATCAGTTCAAGGCAAACTGGCTTTCTGCGGCGAAGAAGGTGGACAAGGTGGCTGTACAAAATCTGATGGCAGGGGTCAAGCGTAAGGCCCGGCAATTCGGATTTGGAAAAGCGGAAGCCTAACTGAATATTTTTCCTGAATTTTATACTAATTGAACTTGAAAAAGAAATTTAATTTGATTTTTTTAAATAAACGATTTCACCGTTTTATACGCGTTTTCCCTTGACCAAATTTTGACCGTATCACCCTTTATGTGCGCCAGAAATACATCGTTATTTGCCGCTATGATGTAACCGCATTCGAGATATTGAACGGAAGCGGAAACTCATCTGTTTGTGCAAACGTCCATAATACATGTCCTACCCTACCAGTCAAGCAGCTACTGTTTCTGTAGTGTGTTGATATTGTGAACAATAAAACAGTTGTTTCTATGCCTCCGCCATGGCAGGACGGCCAATAAATCGTGGTATTTTATTTTACTTTTAAACACAACGTAGGGAACATTCTGCCCGTGCGCGATCACATCTTTTTAGCAGTCGTCACCATCGTGACCCTCGCCAGTATCAGTCGCTCCATAAGCTCCACTAGCAAGCGAAGATCATGCACCACTACTTCCCCCAGATGATGCTGGTTGATTTGCATTGCTTTCACCTTGTTTACTTCAACCATCATTTCCTTTACTTCCTCAATCGCTCGAATTATCGCCATTTGTCCGCCTGTTCCATATTCCGCATCATCGGACATGTTGTAGTCTTCTATTTTGTCACTTGCATTCCAATCATCCTCTGCCGGATTTTTTTCACGTTTCACCAGCACCTTGTTTAATTCAAAAACGTCTTGTACCGATTGAATCTGCAGTGTCGGTACAATTGCATCCGCTCTCGAGGATAACATTGGTCTTTCGGTAGAGGGCATCGATTCAGGTGACTAAACGATTCACCGCTCGACGAAATGTTGCTACCTTGGGGTTCTTGTTCAAAATTTGAAAATCTGAAATTAGATTAAATTTGAATGAAAATGGCTGATGAATAAAATCGCCATATACACTCGGATCCTATACGTACCGATTGCAGACAAATATCTGTTCTTCTCAGAGGGATGAATGGTAGATGGTTTTTGGTCTCTGCAAATTTCGTCGTCATCTGTATGTGCCTGAGAAAAAATAAATTTCGCACGGTTCAAATGTTCCCGTTTTCGGATGCAACGGTGACGGTTGATTTTGTTTTGACAAGAAAACAAGGTTGCCGAACATAAAAGAAAAAACAAGATCAAGTCTGACAGTGTTGCAAGATTTAATTTTACATAACAACTAAATGCGATAAAGCATCAAAATCGTGTAATATTTATCATTTTTTGCGGAGTCCTTTATGTGCATTGCTTTTCGTATAATATTTATGTTTTTGACATGTGATTATTACATTCAGGCAACTTATAATTTTGTTCTGATGTAATTAGAAGAGCAATGTAATATTCCATCAAGTGGATGTTATTGTGCATCGTATTTTTTTGATAACATCAGTTTTTAGTACGTTAGCATCAATTACGTTGATGCATATTACTTATTTTTTTGCTGTGTAGGCAAAGGCCTATGTTGGTCTATGGCCTATGCACGATGTCATACCCAAGTAACCATGAAGCTCTATATAGATACATCAATTATGCATTATATTACGATATAAGTTTTTGGTATAAAGCAATCTAATCTTACTTGCGTCCTTAAAGTAGAACTAAAGTCGAAAAGGGCCCCACTCCTGTCAAATTAAAGCTAGCGCACATGCTTTATTGAAGCCCGAAAATAAGTATATTTAGGGCATAGTTACTTTTTCAGCAGTTGAATTACTGCTTCTACTGAAATGTTTTATTGCATTTGAAAAAGCATATATAGAGCTTGGGGTATTTTGGAAAAAGAAACATCGAAAATATATTTAATTTTCTTCTAGATGAATTCACTTTTTCTGTTACGTTTTATTGTGGGGATATTATTTTATTTTATTTTAATGGCATCTGCGCGTAACAATGATGGGATATATTTTTAAATAAGCTCAAATGTGTTTCCTCTACATCGGGATTCGAACCAAGGCTTCTCACGACTGATTGATGAATGCCGGTTGTGTTAACGCTCTAAGCCATAAGAGCAATGGAATTATATAAGACAACTGCATAATATTAAGGAAGCACACCCCAAACATACCTTCTTTGTCGTTCTATAAGAACATATTTCATGCAGCTATTTTTAGATTTTTCTTGCTAAACCCGCCATTGAGACTGCGATACCCTAACCTTTAATCAGTGCAACCTCAACCCGATACGAGCTACAAATGAAATCATACCCACCGCTGTTCATCACACAACAACCCGACACAATTTTGATGCCCGGTGCAGGTTGAAACTGGATCATTAATGAAAATGATAAATATGAGAATAAAGATTGAAAAAACAGCTCCGTCCTCTGAATTTAAACAACCAGAAAA
Source organism: Aedes japonicus (assembly GCA_034211315.2). Classification (NCBI taxonomy): domain Eukaryota; kingdom Metazoa; phylum Arthropoda; class Insecta; order Diptera; family Culicidae; genus Aedes; species Aedes japonicus. The sequence goes on along the minus strand of JASCZW010002409.1, from coordinate 27,586 downwards.
ACCCGCGGCTCCCCATAATGCATCCATACTTTTTGCTGAAATTTTAAGAATCAAACTTTTTGGTTAAGGAGAATGAAGGTGACGATTCTGAATCTGACAGGCAGCTCAGCTCGAGCATATGTTTTTCATTTCCAAAGTGAAATTGGAAAACGTCATCCCGATGATATTGCACCAATGCTACTTTTTAGCTAGCAATGAAGCATTTATTGAGACAATGCATTAATGGATCACTTAATGCGTATTTAACGTTAAGCTGTTTGTAGAAATATAGTAATGCATCATAACATGTTTAATGTATATGTAATGCTACATAGCATGGGAGTTGTTGAAAAAATGTGATATGGTATTACTGTTGCTGATAGTCAGTGGAATTAGTGTTATTATATAATGCTTGTGGTTACTTGGGTATTGTATTGCTCGTGGTCATAGGATACACTCAAAAAACAATGCACCTTATGTTTAAGTGCAATCACCTATAGATTTGGGCAAAGTGCAAAGTTATTGCTCTGTATTGGTGCTGCACTTATTTTTTATTAAATGTGATCAAATACTTTTCATGACCCATAGAGTAATTATCCATATGTGCAATAAATATATACCCGAATAAAAAAATCCCATAGATTTACAATTGAATGTATTGTAGCTATACAATAGAATCTATAGTATGTACAATTAATATTATTATTCACAACTATAAGATGACAAAAGGAGTTATTGTTACCACAATAGAATCTAACGTAAACTGAGACATCGACAATAGAAAAGGGGGGTTGTTATGTATCGTAACTATAAAAAATCATTATTTTCCAAACAAATTTGAACCTATAACTGAGCCAAGAAAAAAATTGTATTTGTATGGGACCTACTGTCTTAGAGTTAGTCAATGGTAGAACATTCTTCCACAACGATTTTTGCATAGATGGTAGGTTTTCTTTTAAGGACAAATACGTTATTATAATAATCCTACAGGATCTCGGCTCCGGTAGAAGCACAAATTACACTGCAACACGAAGGTGGAGTGCTCGGCGTCTATGTGCGCCAGAAATACATCGTTATTTGCCGCTATGATGTAACCGCATTCGAGATATTGAACGGAAGCGGAAACTCATCTGTTTGTGCAAACGTCCATAATACATGTCCTACCCTACCAGTCAAGCAGCTACTGTTTCTGTAGTGTGTTGATATTGTGAACAATAAAACAGTTGTTTCTATGCCTCCGCCATGGCAGGACGGCCAATAAATCGTGGTCTTTTATTTTACTTTTAAACACAACGTAGGGAACATTCTGCCCGTGCGCGATCACATCTTTTTAGCAGTCGTCACCATCGTGACCCTCGCCAGTATCAGTCGCTCCATAAGCTCCACTAGCAAGCGAAGATCATGCACCACTACTTCCCCCAGATGATGCTGGTTGATTTGCATTGCTTTCACCTTGTTTACTTCAACCATCATTTCCTTTACTTCCTCAATCGCTCGAATTATCGCCATTTGCCCGCCTGTTCCATATTCCGCATCATCGGACATGTTGTAGTCTTCTATTTTGTCACTTGCATTCCAATCATACTCAGCCGGAATTTTTTCACGTTTCACCAGCACCTTGTTTAATTCAAAAACGTCTTGTACCGATTGAATCTGCAGTGTCGGTACAATTGCATCCGCTCTCGAGGATAACATTGGTCTTTCGGTAGAGGGCATCGATTCAGGTGACTAAACGATTCACCGCTCGACGAAATGTTGCTACCTTGGGGTTCTTGTTCAAAATTTGAAAATCTGAAATTAAAGGGTGATACGGTCAAAATTTGGTCAAGGGAAAACGCGTGTAAATCGGTGAAATCGTTTATTTAAAAAATCAAATTAAATTTCTTTTTCAAGTTCAATTAGTATAAAATTCAGGAAAAATATTCAGTTTGGCTTCCGCTTTTCCAAATCCGAATTGCCGGGCCTTACGCTTGACCCCTGCCATCAGATTTTGTACAGCCACCTTGTCCACCTTCTTCGCCGCAGAAAGCCAGTTTGCCTTGAACTGCTGCTCGTCCTTAGCAGTTTTTTTGGTCTTCTTTAGGTTCCGCTTGACAATAGCCCAGTATTTCTCAATTGGGCGGAGCTCTGGCGTGTTGGGAGGGTTCTTGACCTTGGGAACCACCTGCACGTTGTTGGCGGCGTACCACTCCATGGCCTTTTAACCGTAATGGCAAGATGTCAAATCCGGCCAAAACAGTACGGAACAACCGTGTTTCTTCAGGAAAGGCAGCAGACGTTTATTCAAATTCCCGGAAGCTATGAAAATGCTGCTTTTCAAGCCACAGGTACAGATGGCTTGCCAAACCAGATATTTCTTTGTGAACTTTGACAGTTTCGTGTGCTTGAAAATATCTGCTACCATTCCCCTTCCTTTTGCCGTATAAAACTCCTGTCCCGGAAGCTGCTTGTAGTCGGCTTTGACGTAGGTTTCGTCGTCCATTACCACGCAGTCAAACTTCGTCAGCATCGTCGTGTACAGCCTCCGGGATCGCGCTTTGGCCGTCGTATTTTGTTTATCATCGCGATTTGGAGTCACTACCTTCTTGTAAGTCGATAGTCCGGCTCGTTTTTTGGCTCGATGCACGGTTGTAGACTATACACCCAGCTTATTTGCGGCATCTCGGAGAGATAGGTTAGGGTTTCGCTTGAAACTACCGGCAACTCTCTTTGTCGTCTCAGCGGCTTCCGGTTTTCGATTTCCCCCCGATCCAGACTTCCTGGCTGTCGACAAACGTTCCCCAAACACTTTAATTACATTTGTAACGGTTGATTTGGCAACTTTTAGCGATTTTGCCAACTTTGCGTGCGAGTAGCTCGGAATTTCGAGATGCGCGAGCAAAATTTTGATACGCTGCTCTTCTTGCTTGGACGGCATTTTGACAACTGAAGAGTGAATTCCAAAATCAAAATAGGAGCAACATTCTACACACACACACCTTCAAAATGAGGGGTGTTCAGGTTTTTTAAATGCAAAATTGAAAGAAATACGTCAAGTTGATATTGACCAAATTTTGACCGTATCGCCCTTTAGATTAAATTTGAATGAAAATGGCTGATGAATAAAATCGCCATATACACTCGGATCCTATACGTACCGATTGCAGACAAATATCTGTTCTTCTCAGAGGGATGAATGGTAGATGGTTTTTGGTCTCTGCAAATTTCGTCGTCATCTGTATATGCCTGAGAAAAAATAAACTTCGCACGGTTCAAATGTTCCCGTTTTCGGATGCAACGGTGACGGTTGATTTTGTTTTGACAAGAAAACAAGGTTGCCGAACATAAAAGAAAAAACAAGATCAAGTCTGACAGTGTTGCAAGATTTAATTTTACATAACAACTAAATGCGATAAAGCATCAAAATCGTGTAATATTTAACATTTTTTGCGGAGTCCTTTATGTGCATTGCTTTTCGTATAATATTTATGTTTTTGACATGTGATTATTACATTCAGGCAACTTATAATTTTGTTCTGATGTCATTAGAAGAGCAATGTAATATTCCATCAAGTGGATGTTATTGTGCATCGTATTTTTGACGTAGACTACGTCTTACGGCAAGGGTAGGGTGTCAAATGAAAATCTAAAATATTGCGACCGTCACGAAAAACCGTACGTTTTGTACGCGAATAACTCAGAAAATCCACGATAGATTTACATGATTTTTCTTAAATCGGTCGGAAATTTTACCGCGCTCCAGTTTAATTGTCAAATATTTTTCTCAAACAATAGTAAACTATTGAAAATAACGCAAATATAAGGTGATGTCTTATAACGTCATTTTGCAGAGTAAATTTACCAAATTTCCTATCACAGATTTCAAATCGAAGCAAGGAACGTCTTGCATCATCTTTTTCTTCTTTGTATTAGAGAGGGACTATAACCAATCATGTCATTCGTCTCTCCATGTGCGTCTCGCATGCAGCTGACGGCATAAAAGGCACACTTAGGAAAAAATTTGCTTCATTCTTTTGGCAGTATTGAAGCTGTGCGGAGTTGGTTGGTGGTAGCTGGTCGCAGGCAGCTGGTCGCAGCTGCTTCATTCGTTCGGCAGCGGAGCTGGTCGCAGCGAGGCAGCTGGTGGTCGCCTAGCAGCTGGTGGTGGTAAGCACCAAGGCTCTCCTAAACAGCGACCGTTGCGATGAGGTAAAATGGTGGATTATGGGAGCGCACAATCGAGTCGGTTCTTACCTCATCATGGCGATTGTTTCGCCGCGACTTCGAAAACGCTGCTGTTTGGGGGAAAGCGTCCTCGGGGCGAGCAGCAGTCGATGGAAATAATCTGTCCTTTTGAGGACAATAAATTAAAATAAAAGAGTTGTTTATTAAAGAACTAATCTTAAATTTAGTTCGGTGCTCGATGGAGGGCGAGCCGTCGGTATAAATTTTACCCAGCTGGTTGGCGCAATCCATAAATTGATAATCTGTCCTTTTGAGGACAACCAATTTAATTTAATTAGTTGTTTATACAAGTATTAAACATTTATTTCGTTTGGTTTGTGCGCCTAATATCATGGTACCGATTCATTCGTCACGACTGCAAAAACGCTACTGTTTGCGGGAGAGCCTCCATGGAAGGCGAGCAGGACAATTTTCCGTCGGTGAAAATTTTTCCTAGCTGGTTGGCGCAACTCGCGATGAATCAATAAATCAATTCCATTTTTAATTTAAGAGAGTTATTTGAATAAGAGTTCAAGCACGAATAATTGAAACCCTTTTAATGCTAATAATAGCAACACAGAATTTCCCTGACATTATAATGCATCACTTGGTTTAACGTAGTCTACGTCAACCGGTCGTGTCTTGTACACAACCCCACTGTTTTTTTTTGATAACATCAGTTTTTAGTACGCTAGCATCAATTACGTTGATGCATATTACTTATTTTTTAGCTGTGTAGGCAAAGGCCTATGTTGGTCTATGGCCTATGCACGATGTCAGATTGTATTGCTCGTGGTCATAGGATACACTCAAAAAACAATGCACCTTATGTTTAAGTGCAATCACCTATAGATTTGGGCAAAGTGCAAAGTTATTGCTCTGTATTGGTGCTGCACTTATTTTTTATTAAATGTGATCAAATACTTTTCATGACCCATAGAGTAATTATCCATATGTGCAATAAATATATACCCGAATAAAAAAATCTCATAGATTTACAATTGAATGTATTGTAGCCATACAATAGAATCTATAGTATGTACAATTAATATTATTATTCACAACTATAAGACGACAAAAGGAGTTATTGTTACCACAATAGAATCTAACGTAAACTGAGACATCGACAATAGAAAAGGGGGGTTGTTATGTATCGTAACTATAAAAAAATCATTATTTTCCAAACAAATTTGAACCAATAACTATTAATTGTATTGTTTCACAATTGTTGAAAATCCTAGCATATGGAGTGAATTGTAGATCTATTGTATTGACAATATGCATATTTCCTTTGTCTGGTTCATAAACAATAAGATTCATGGTCGGAAATAGATTTTAATGTTATTTTATATTATTGTATTGTAATTGTACGGTTATTTTTATACGGGTAGTCTTTGAGTGCAACGGCTGAATATATATTAGTTATAGTGTACACGGATTGCATTAACTTGTCCTAAAAATTATTGAATTATTTTCAGTGTGGGGAAGAGAACAGGAGAAAAAAAACCACAATGTAAATTGGAGAGAAGCCTTGGAAAAGTACGTTCATGTGCACAACAAAATTTGCCCGCTATCACGATTAGGAGTGACACCATTGGAACTATTGGTGGGATGGAAATTCCGTGGTACCTTTCCTAGCGTATGGAATACCGAATCAGCAGATCCACTAGGCCGAACTGACATCAGAGAAAAAGATGCCGAGTCCAAACTGCTCAGCAAACAGTACGCTGATATGCACAGGGGAGCTAAGGATTCGGATATCAAAGTGGGAGATACCGTACTATTAACAGTACAAAAAAAAATCAGACCTGACGTTTTCAAAAGAAAAATTCATGATAATTGCACGAGAGGGTGCAAAAGTTTTCATCCGGAGCCAACGAGGAGTTCAGTATTCCAGAAATGTTCAGGACGTCAAGCGAGTTCCGGAAATTTTGGAGGAAACACCAGACTCACGAAGAATAAAAGAAGTATTAGATGCAAATATTGAGAACGTTTCTGACGCTGAGTTTGACGGCATTTTAAACGAGAACGAAGAAAATCCACAACGACCAAGAAGATGTGTACAGAAACCACACAGGTTTAAGGATATGGTTTTATACAGCATTTTTGAGTAACACAGGATTTAATAAAAGGGCAAAACAAAAAAATAAAGAAGTAACATCAGACGTCAAATTATTTGAGAGATTTTTTTTACTATCAACCAAAACCAAAACTAAAAAGATTTAATAAATGTTTTTATTTTTATTCAAACATTATCTATCAAGAGTAGAGGTCAAAGATATTATAGAAATAACGACATGAATTGTATGAGATACAAATAATAATAATGATAAAATAAAAACAAAAAACTTCCAAATAATCTACGATGAAAGATCTTTCACAACTCCTCCCCTTTTACGTAGATATAGCATACGATAAGCAAGCGAATAGTAATCCATAATTGGTGGAGTTGCTAGTTTGCCAGTTATAAAAGAGCACCATTGTCAAATGAGAGCTCATTCAGTTAACGGACGGCATATCGAACGCATCGGCATCGCATCACCGAAGGTACGAGGGTTTTTAAGAGTTCCCCTCTGTCGCCTCATCGTCACATCGGCTACATAAAGCTACATAAATTCACCGGCTACAACTTGATCGACCGCGAGCACACTCTTTCAATTCATGAAACCTAAAGAGTTCATTCGGCCTCTGGAGGGGCCACCTGAAAATTTCAACACTTAGTAATTGATTGTAAAGTTTCGGTAAACAAGTGTATTATCCCGAATACTTACCCATTTTTAATAGCACAAGATGTTTTTGCGGGATTGGTTAATTGCAAAGTATTTTGCTCCTTAGATCTCGAAGGACCATACACACAGTTATTGTTATCTGACAAGTCTAAGCAATATAACAGATTACCACAAGGGGCATCTTCAAGTGCTGCCATGTTTCAGCAAGTCATTGATCAGTAGGCTGATGCAAATTTCAAAATTTTTGCTCCCCTAAGCTTAATCGACGCCAATTCGGGTCTTGATAGTCCCCAAAAAATTTGAACACATTTGGTTTTAATTTGGCTTTGCACACGCTATTCAAAGTTTGTATGGGAATTAGTATGGAGAATCTCAGACTTACATTTCCAGATCCCTAACATCTTGATATTATGTTTTTAAACCAAATCCAATATATATTCATATAGTGTAAGTTGTCAACTATCGAAATGCCGAAGATACCTGACATGTAAATTTTATACAAAAATAGTTATTCAACAAATAAAATAATAAGAAATAAAAACATAAAATATACATATAAACTATATAAATATATAATATATAAAATATATAATATAATATATATAAGATAATATATAAAATATATAAAAATAAAATAAATAAAATACATAAAATATATAAAATAATGAGATAACAATAATAAGAACAAAACATCATACCTAAAGTTTGTATTTTATGTTTCATTGAATAACTATTTTTGTATAAAATTTACATGTCAGGTATCTTGGGCATTTCGATAGTTGACAACTTACACTATATGAATCTATATTAGATTTGGTTTAAGGATATAATATTAAGATGTTAGGGATCTGGAAATGTAAGTTTGAGATTCTCCATACTAATTCCCATAGAAACTTTGAATAGCGTGTGCAAAGCCAAATTAAAACCAAATGTGTTCCAATTTTTTGGGGATTATCAGGACCCAAATTGGCGTCGATTAAGCTTAGGGGAGCAAAAATTTCAAAATTTGCATCGCCCTATTGATCAGGTTCTGAATGGAATAGAAAATGTTTCTGTTTATTTGGCGACGTATTAATTGCAGGAAAAGATCTTGATGATTGCAAAACAAAACTAATGTTGGTACTTGATAGATTGGCACATGCTAATATTAAAGTCAATTGGGACAAATGCAAGTTTTTTGTGAACAATTTAGTATATTTAGGACACATCATTTATGAACATGGTTTAAAAACATATCTAGATAAAATTTATATTATAAAACATGTCAAAGCACCTAAAAATGCTACGGAACTCAAATCATTTTCAGGTTTAATTAATTATAATCATAAATGTATACCCCGATAGTCATCTAAACTGTAACATTTGTATAATTTGCTGAAAACTGGTAATACATTTATTTGGGATGAAAAATGTAATACGGCATTTGAAGCAAGTAAAATTTCGTTGATAAATACTAATTTTCTGGAGTTTTATGACCCGGATAAGCCTATTGTTAAAGTTTCTGACGCTTCTGGCTATGGTCTTGGGGGAGTGATGGCTCATTATAGAGGAAGAGGAAAACTCTATATATTTTGCATCGTTTTCTTTAAACGCCGCCTAGAAAAACTATCCTATTATTCATTTGAAAGCTGCTTTAGTATGCACGGTGAAAAAATTAAAATGGGTTTTCGGATGGGCTTTGAACAAAGACTTACGCAATACTAGGAGGGAAAAGAAAAACAAAGTTTATTCATTCGTCTTTGGTTTGAGACTGAGGAAAACAAATTCAATTGTATAAAAGGTAAACACTAAATCGAATCTGCTCTAGTAGTAGTATACAGTAAAGTCCGTAAAATGCGTACATGAAGTGGCAAGGGGTTGCTGCTCAACCACTGCAACTTGCCAATCCTATGGCGGAACGATTTCTCCGGAACGCCAAAACTGGTAAACCTTTGATAAATATATCCGCCTGCTGCTTCGCTGTTGCGATGTACTCGAGAGCAATCTGCTTCTATATTCCAAATCCTTCAGAAAGTAGAACTTGACGTCTACATGCTTCAGTTGTCCGAATCCCTTGGAATCCTCTATTATGCGAATCGCCGTTTGATTAACCTCAAAATAAGTGACAGGAGTTTCAACTGCGCATCTCAAATCTAACAATAGACGTACTATCCACAATCCGTGACAAACGGCAACGCACAATGCCGCCAGTTCTGCTTCCGTTGAAGAGAGTACTACAGTTTGTTGCTTGCGAGTAATCCACGCTACAGTTGACCCGAACACTTTGAAGACGCTACCGCTTACTGATCGCCTATCAACTGGATCGTTGGCCAAGTTGGCTTCCGCGTAGACCCTCCGCACCTTCTCCTTACCTCGACGGAAGACAAATATCCCTTAATATAACGTAGAACCCTCTCAAAATGCGTCCAGTGCTCGTGCAGCTCTGAAACTGGCTGAAGTAATTTATGGTAGCCGCCAGATCATGCCGTGTCACAATGCATACATCAGACAGCCTATCAAACCACGGTAGGGTTGGATAGTACGCTTCTCCTCCACACCTACAGGTAACTTCAACCGATTCTCTATGGGGGTTGAGCAAGGCTTGCAATCTTCCATCCTGAACCACCGTAAGACATCTTTTAGATAATGCTGTTAATCAATCCGCATCAGTACTTGCTCCATGTCATAGACGATGTTCATCCCCAGGAAACATGTAATTGCGCCAATATCCGTCATATCAAATTCTCGAGATCGATAACTTTTCATGCGCTCCACAGCTTGCAACGTCGAACCCACAATCACGATGTCATCGATGTACAACACAATGATAATGATGTCGTTTCCAGTTTTTCGTATGTATTGATCGTTCAAGCCCGAACCCAAACGACCTTGGATGAATTGATCGAATCGGTCATTCTATGCATTGGATGCCTGCAGACTGATTTTCGGACCCGACTTCATCATCAGCAGTAACATCACTAAAGCTGTTGAACTCGGTTTCATCAGACACGTCCAATTGCTCCGCTTCAACATCGCCATCTTCGTTCTCCAGGTCGACCTTGATTGAACCATCGTCATCCGGTCCGACTGACAAGAAGTCCTCGGATGATACACCTTTAACGGGCTCGGTGGAAGACGACGTTTCCAAAAACACGACATCACGAACATGAGCTATCCTTTGCTGGCTAGTATTCCATACCCGATAACCATTGATAGCGTACCCAAGAAAGATTCTCTTCCATGATTTGGCATCAAACTTACCTCGTTGTTCATTCGGAACGTCGACGAACACGCTGCATCTGAATACTCAAAGTTTGGACAAATCGAGCTTACTTCCTTCCCATCGTTCATATGGAGTTTCACAACTTTCAATTGCATTCATGGAGCTGCGGTTGACGACGAACGCTGCCGTCTGGATAACATGACCCCAGAACCACTTATTAATACTGGAATCCTCCGGCATCGTTCGGGCCTTGTCAACTAATGTGCGGTTCTTCCACTCGCTAACGCCGGTTTGCTCCGGCGTATGCAGAACCGTCGATTCCAACACAATCCCCTTCTGCTTCAAGAACGTTTCAAACTGCCTGCTACGATATTCGCCACCATTGTTGCATCGTAAGCGACTAATCCGCGGAAACATTCGAACACTTCATGTTTTGCAATGATAGGAAACACTATACAAAAGTGGCTCCAATCATCCACGAAAGTCTAAGTATTTCACGTCAGAATGAACCAGTCCGAACACTCGCGACGATCGCTTTTCCGTACGAGTAGCAATATCGACAGGATTCTTCAGCGGCGTCAGTTCTTAGAATAATGATTTATCGTTCACTAAATGGTCAGAACAGCCAGAGTTAATGTACCAATTCAATTTTCTCAGCCTTCCACCGCACGAGGTTTCATTCGCACTCACAAAACAAACACTACTCGGTTCGGCGACGTGGGCCTTCGATTTGTTTTTGTCACTTTTGCACCCGAATAAATAGTTTATGTCGCCCCATGTTACCCTGAAAGTGTTTTTTTTTTTTTCATTTTTTACTCCGATAACTACAATTGCCGCTATATTTTTTGCTTGAAAAATCACATATCTTATGTGAAAAACTCTCAGAAATCGAATGGTGCCGGTTTCATACTGTGCAGAGGTCGAAAAATAGTTTATTTCGCCTCATTTTACCCCAACAGTGTGTTTTTTCAGTTTTTACTCCGATAACTACAATTGCCGCTGTATTTTTTGCTTGAAAAGGAACATATCTTATGTGAAAAACTCTCAGGAATCGAATCCGGTTTCATGCTGTGCCGTGGTCGAGAAATTGTCTATTTCGCCCCATTTTACCCTAAACATGTGTTTTTCAGTGTTTACTTCCAGTGCTATACTTCCATGCAATTTGAACAACGGAAGCAAATGCCGTTCAAACTGTTTCTCCTCCATCGCACGAATAACTTTTTTTTAAAGTTTTTACCCGATGTATAGACTTTGGCACGGAAAAAGCTAACATCACTTTTGACCATGAGAGTATAAGAGATAGCAATAACCGCCGTGTTCGTGTCCTTTTTTCTCACACACGAATTTCTGAACACAAGGACACCAGTATCTGTCAAATCTGAGGTGTGACGTCACTGTGATTTTGACCATACAAACTACATTTGGCCCATAACCTAAAATGGTTTTTCGGATGGGCTTTGAACAGAGACTTTTACGCAATACTTGAAGGGAAAAGAAAAACAAAGTTTATTCGTGTTTGGTTTGAGACTGAGGAAAACAAATCCAATTGTATGAAAGTTAAAAGCTGGCCCACAATTGATACGTTTGCGTTCCGTTGACATTCCGGATATTTGACAGCTATTTTGAACATATGGGATCATATGTGATAACACACATTCAATCCGGAGTGAGTTTGCGGTAGAGAACTAAAATGTGTTGAGTGTGCAGCCCCTTTGCACTCACCATATCTACCAACCTTTGAGAGCCGTGTTGTCCCTTCTTTTCGGTAACACCACTGCCTAGAGATAAATAAAAAACAACAACACTTCCGTTTGTTATTCCAAAAGTTCTTTTCCGACAATAAACACGTTATTTTCTTTAACTCTATATTTTCGTCGTTCTTGTCGGCTTTTCTTGTTTGGCCATCCGAAATATCCCTTCAGGTTATGGGCCCAGGATACGTTTTGTCGGTTCCGTCGCGTAATTGAGTGGAAGTGATACCAATGGAGGAGGAAAAGCAAGATCGAGTGTTTCTGCCGGTTTTCGACGGCTCTAACTTTTCCGCGTGGAAGTTCAGAATGCTCGTTCTATTAGAAGAGCATGAACTAGTGGAGTGTGTTGAGCGCTACGCTGCGGATGTTGACGAGCTGAAGGCTGATCCGTCGGATAACCAGGAGCAGAAGAATAAGAAAGTGAAAGAGCGTGAGAAAAGAGCAAAGAAGGACCGCAAGTGCAAATCCCTGCTTGTGGGGCGAATCCATGATTCGCAGTTGGAGTACGTGCGCGATAAACAGCACCCGAAAGAAGTGTGGGATGCGTTGCATCGCGTTTTTGAAAGGCATAGTGTAGCGAGTAGAATGCATCTTAAGCGGCAGATGCTCACTCTTCGGTATGAATCGGGAAGTTTGCAGCGACATTTTCTCGTTTTCGACAGATTAGTGCGCGAGTACCGGGCAACTGGTGCTGCTCTAGATGAGCTTGATGTGGTGTGTCACCTTCTCTTGACTCTCGGTTCGTCTTTTTCGGCGGTGGTCACGGCACTGGAAACGATGCCGGAAAATATTCTCACGCTGGAGTTCGTCAAGTGCCGGCTCCTTGACGAAGAAACGAAGAACAAAAGCACCGAAGTGTGCACGGTGAAAAATGAGCAAGCCACTTTTTCTGGCTCAAAGCAAATGCCGAAGAAGAAAAGGTTCAAGTGTTTCGGCTGTAAGCAAGAGGGCCACAAATTAGTGGAGTGCCCAGTGAAAAAGAAAGAAGAAGCAAAGAAGAAGGATATAAATAAACAAAGGGAAGTGTGTTTTGCTGGGTTCAGCAGGGGCAGTGCCTGTTCGGATGGGTCGAATAGAGTTGATTGGTATATCGACTCAGGTTGCTCCGACCATTTGGTCAATGAGAAATCGCTTTTCGTTGAATTAAAAGAGCTGGAACAGCCGGTGGAGATTGCGATCGCCAAGGATGGTGAGACAATCGAGGCGAAGAAAGCCGGAACGGTGAAGGTGACCTCCGTCGTGAATGGCAAGGAGATAAAGTGTTCCGTTGGAAATGTCCTCTTCGTACCAGAGCTTCGATGTAACTTATTTTCGGTAATGCGTTGTGATGAAGCTGGTATGAAGGTAGTTTTCGGAAGTGAATCGGTTCAAATCTATCGTGATTCGGAGATTGTTGCAACGGGTTCGCGTGTCGGGAAGCTATATCGTTTGGACTTGTTCGTTGACGGTCGAAAAGCAAGTGATTCTTTTTTATCGTTCGGGCGTGTGCCAGCAAATCTGGAGTTGTGGCATCGGCGTTTTGGCCACTTGAATGCGCGAAGCTTGAAAAAACTAATCAGTGAAGATATGTGCGCTGGTCTGAAGCTGAACCATTGCAAAAAGAACGAGAACGTTATTGTGTGCGAGCCGTGTGTAGCCGCAAAGCAGACCCGGAACCCGTTTCAAGTGCGCAAGGAACCGAGATCGTCGCGTATCCTCGAACTTATTCATTCGGACGTGTGTGGGCCGGTGAAGCCGATCGGTGTTGGTGGCATGAGATACTTCGTGACCTTCGTTGACGACTGGAGTCACTTTGTGATGGTATTTTTAATGAAGTCAAAAGACGAAGTGTACGATTGCTTCCAACAGTATGCCGCGTTGGTATCGGCGAAGTTCGGACGAAAAATCTCGCGTTTTCGGTGTGATAACGGGGGCGAATATAAAAATCGCCCGTTTGTGCAGTTTTGTGAACAAAGCGGAATCCAGATAGAGTGGACGGTCGCATACACTCCGGAACAGAACGGTGTGTCCGAACGTTGAGCGAGCGCGGGCAATGTTGGAAGACTCTGGTGTGAATAAGTGTTTCTGGGGGTTTGCCGTGAAGACTGCGGCTTATCTGTTAAACCGTTGTCCATCCAGTGCAAATTGATCCTGAAATGACTCCGTACCAACTGTGGGAAGGGTCCAAGCCAGACGTCCAAAAACTGCGTGTCTTTGGTTGCACCGTCTTCGTACACATACCGAAAGAGCAGCGAGGTAAGTTGGACACAAAATCATGGAAAGGATTATTCCTAGGCTATGCACATAACGGTTAGGCAACGAAGCGGCAGATATTTCACGTTCGTGACGTGGATTTTGTGGAGTCTATGCACGGTGAAAATAGTCCGGATTGTATTTATAAGTGAGCTTGGGACATCTTCTAAGTTGATGCGGACGATGATGAAAGCGGAATCGTTGCTGCGTCCAATGATGAAACGGAACCGGATGTTCGAGAAATAGATGAGCAGGATAGTAGTTCTAGAGCAGGATCGATATCGGATTACGAGAGCTTTATCGAGGAAGACCGTTCGGGAGGAGATTCAGCACCTGGGTCAAGCCGTGGCAGTGAGAATGATCAAATGGAATCCAGCAGTACTGGTAGACCAATGCGTGATCGGAAACCCCCAGCATGGCAAGCTGACTATGAAATGGAGTACGCAGCGTATGCGTTGAACGCCACAGCATTTGTCGAGGATTTGCCTAGAACGTTGGCTGAAGCGAAAGCGCGGCATGATTGGCCGAAGTGGGAAGCTGCCGTCATGGAAGACATGGCAGCCTTGAAGAAGAACAACACTTGGACTTTGACCGAGCTGCCCGGAAATCGTAAGCCGATTACAAGTAAGTGGGTCTTCAAAATAAAACCTGGCTTATATGGGGAACCAGATCGCTATAAAGCCCGACTAGTGGCTAGGGGTTTTAGCCAAAAGTTTGGCTTCGACTATAGCGAAACCTACTCCCCGGTTGCTAAACTTGACACGTTACGGTCCGTCTTTGCGATTGCTTGTCATGAAAAATTAGTGGTGCATCAAATGGATGTGTGCACTGCCTTTTTGAATGGGTCTCTTACAGAGGAAATTTTTATGGTTCAGCCAGAAGGGTTCGTCCAAGGGAAGAACTTAGTCTGTCATTTGGAAAAGTCTCTGTATGGCCTTAACCAGGCTTCTCGTGCCTGGAACAGTCGATTTCACAGTTTTGTGGTGGACCGTCTTGGCTTCCAGCAAAGCGCCAATGATCGATGCCTGTATTTCCGTGGATCCGGAGCAACTCAAGTTATAATAGTTCTCTATGTGGATGACACTGTAATTGCTGGATCGTCTTTGAAGGTAGTGCAGACCGCGAAGAATTGTCTATCCAAGGAATTCCAGATGAAGGACATAGGCGAAATCAAATGCTTTCTTGGGATGCAGGTGGACTACGATCGGGCTGCCGGTGTAATGAAGATAACTCAACGGAACTACTTGGAGAATGTTCTGAAGCGATTTAAAATGGAGGACTGTAAACCGTGTTCAACGCCTATTGAGAACCGATTGAAGCTGCCGAAAGGAAACGAACAGAATCGAACCAAGAACCCATTCAAGGAACTTGTTGGTTGCTTGTAATATGCGTCGTTAACGACTAGACCAGACTTAGCAGCTGCAGTTAATTTCTATAGCCAATTCCAGAGCTGCCCCAGTGATGACCATTGGACACATCTGAAAAGAATACTTCGCTATGTTAAAGGATCGCTTGATTTTGGTCTGGTTTTCTGTGCGGATGCAGCAGCGCCTTTGTTGGAGGTCTTTTCGGATGCTGACTGGGCAAATGATTCCTCTGATAGACGTTCCGTAAGTGGAGGTGTGTTGAAAGTGTTCGGATGTACAGTCAGCTGGCTGACCAGGAAACAGCAAACCGTTGCACTTTCGTCAACAGAGGCTGAGCTATCAGCGCTCTGTACTGTGACCTGTCACGAGATGTGGTTGAGTCGTCTTTTGCACGATTTAGGATATAGAAGTAAGGAACCGATCTGCGTTTACGAAGATAACCAATCTGCTATGAGGATCGCCGAGAAGTCCAAAGATTTTGGACGTGTCAAACACATCGATGTGAAGTTTCACTTTCTCAGGGACTTGATAAAAGATGGGTGCATTGTTTTGAAGTTCCTTCCGTCTGCTGACCAACCTGCAGATATGATGACGAAAGGTCTACCAGTTGCAGCATTTCGTCGTCATCGTTCCGGTATTGGATTGGTGGACTGCAGTGGCTGAGCAGGGGTGTTGAGTGTGCAGCCCCTTTGCACTCACCATATCTACCAAACTTGAGAGCCGTGTTGCCCTTCTTTTTCGGTAACACCACCGCCTAGAGATAAATAAAAACAACAACACTTCCGTTTGTTATTCCAAAAGTTCTTTCCGTTATTCTCATTCCGTTATTTTCTTTAACTCTATATTTTCGTCGTTCTTGTCGGCTTCTTCTTGTTTGGCCATCCGAAATATCCTTCGAATGTATTTCGGTGCAGTTGAAAACCGAACATAAAGAATGCGCCAATCGATTTTACCCCGTTCTATGAATTCAAACAGTGGCATCTTAGTGAGCCAGGTTAATGCACGATGCGCCATACAGCACCAGATGCGCCATTGTTTGGACTTATGGAACGGGAGTAAATTTATCATGCGACTGCTATATTCCGTTTTCAACTGCACCAGGAATACTAAACGCAACTTGACCGGCAGTCAACCGCAAGATTTGACACACCTCTCAAATCTTGCGTATGACTTGCGGGAAAATAATAATAACAAACATTTGGTATCAGTGAAGGATTGTGCTTCCTTCGAAAAGCAGTTTAATTAGTATTAATTATACAACTAATTGCAAAGTGAAACTGGACAAAAACGTATAATAAATTTTCTAGTGTGTGAGGTTTGTTGAATTAATTGTAATTATATTCTTAACATATCAACATGTTTCTTTCCATCCTCTACTTGAGTACTCGGACACAGCCGACGCCGGTATTGCTTTATAATTGGATCATCAGATTTTAAACATTGAGGATGTTAGATATGGATGTAATGTCGGTCGATAAGCACCAAATTGGCTCCATTCATGGATGCAACTTCTTCCCATTCGTTAGATTAGTTATTAAGGGCCAATTTCTTCACCTCCGCTTAGAGCTTCAACCATGTTTAGGCGTATGGGTAAGCACTGCTTAGGAGTTAAGCGGAGGTGAAGAAATTGGCCCTAAATGTATAGTCTTCGTACGGTTTTTTTTGCCTGATTTAAGACGTTGCCAGCTGTATTAGCTCTACCCAACACAGAATTTCTCAAAAAAAAACTATAATATAAATAGGTAACCATTAACTAATTTCCGCATATGATTTATGTCTATTTGAGAATCAAAACATTTTAATTCATTCTACACAGATTTTGTTCTTTTGGATTATGTTTATATGAGTCATAGGAAAACAAACAAGAGGTGGTTGGGGGCAGATATATTTTATATCTGTAAGCGAATCCAATGTTTATTTTCGCTTTCGGAATGCATATTGGTGGGGTCCGTGTATATTTTTTTTCTTCGTATACTGTTCCTCTCCACTGCTTCTTTCGTTATCACCCACGGATTACCAATACCTAAGGTGTGGGTATAGCTTCTTCCAAATGCTGACCCGAATATGAGTATCGGTTTTCTATGGTATGTTAATAGTATTTGTTCCTTTTTCCTTTTGGTTGCAAAAAAGTTAGCGAGATTAGTCGCTGATTCTTTTGCGAAGTAGTTTGATAAGAATTCTGCTATTTTTTAAGGGTCCGTTGGGTTTTGGTCTTTTGTTTTGTTGGTCCATCTTGGGTCAGATGATGTTTGCCAGATATGCTACGTGGATTCCTAAAATATATTCTTGCCATGAGTTTTGTTTTTCTTTTTCTATGTTATACTTGCTTCATATATGATTTTTAGTAATTACTTATGGATGGTTTCGATATTGAGGTGTCTATTGAAGTATTTTTCAGACTTCTAAGTGCTTTTTGTCCTTCGAGAACAGCAGATTGCGGGGCCGAAAGATCATATTCTACTTAATCGATGCGCGCCTCTTTTTTGTGCCATTCGGTTCGTTTTCAAGAATGGTTTTAACTGGGCTGGCGTCCTACGTTCTAGCGACATGCTCAGCCCACCGTACACGACCGATTTTAGCGATTTGAACGATGGGAGGTTCAACACCTTCCGCTCAAAGACACCAAGAGCAAGTTGGTCCTTCACTAGCAATGCCCGTGTTTCGTGACCGTAGAAGACTACTGGTCTAATTATTGTCTTGAAGATGGTCAACTTTGTAGTTCGGCGAGCTTTTTTCTTTGTTCCTTCGGAGTCCAACGATTGCCAACCATTTCTCTGGAGGAGTCGTCATCGATGGTGCACAGATAAAGCACAGATGAACAAATTCATCTACCTCGATGTCATCACCGGCGATCTAAACTGGTGGTGGGAGGCTAACATCTGGACTGTATAATGTGACATCTATTGCGGACATACTGTATCGTTCGTTCCATGCTGTTGAGTAACTGAATGTAGTTAATCCACCAATAAGAGTGATAAGGTGTGTTGCTAGGGATTGTAATATGTTCTTTGATTGTAAGTTGTAATTCGGAGTTTTTGCTTCGGATTTCGTTGTAGTTTCAGGGCTTCAAATGGTGAGTTGACAACTTCGAAGGAGGGTGCGACCGACCTCTGGTCCTCACAAGTTCCTACCTCACGCCTCCTCGAGTCAGATTATCACAAAAGACTGCCAGCTGAAACATGGAGACGCTGGTTGGCGTAGCCTGGGCAATGTTGTCATTTTGACAATAGCGAAGTGAGGGCGTGCGACCTGTGAATCATATCATAATTTTCCATTCTCATATCTTTCAGGTCTTACAGGTCATCATTATAAAAAAATTCAACATTTAAAATTCATTTTTCTCTTGTGGCTGTCAATGTATTTAAGTTTTCTGGTTCATAATGGATGCGCAAGTTTGTCTACAATTGCAACAAAACAGCAGTCGGCACACATGTAATTTTCAATTCATTTTATTACATCACTTCACAATATATATTATCTTATATGAGATTGTTTATTCATAACCATACATTTTTATCATCATCATTACCATTTTTATCATTACTTGTGTTCGTGATTTATATATTAACATTAAAATAATTTCATAAGTTTTATCCAATAGGTTATACATGGCTTATATGACCAATTATTATTTTGGTCCATGCTTCTCCTCTTATGATTTAGAAGTATCTAGTGCCTTGAATACAAAAAGCTGCAACGGAATCTGTGGTAGGCTTTTGCACTTACTACTGAATGTATTTTTCATTTCGGATTGGGAATGGATATTTTACTTAATCTGAGCTGATTCGTGCAGCGCTGTGTGCTATTTGGCTAGTGTCTGATTTTACAGTTCAATTTTTATCAGTACTGTGTCATAACTCACAATATCATTATAGTTGATGATATTGTCTACTTGATTTTGCTTCATAGATTATTTAAACATTAGTTATTGTTTTTTATGTCCATTGGCTTTCATTGCCTTTCAATGGAATCTTCCCTGTTTCAGCAGCAACTCCTAACTCAGGAGCAAAAACCAATATAAAATCAACATCAAGCAGCAAATAGTGACCATGGCAACAATAAATTAAAATGTATAACTGTTATTTCTGTAAAATTCAATTAACAACAAATTTCAGGATACCCCAAATCATGTTTTGGGCGAATTGCTGCTATCGCTGAAAACGAACGAAAACCTGCATAAGCGTAGACCCACAGAACTCTACACATTAACAATTTACTACATTTCTTGACTTTCAGGACCAAACGAATAAAGATCATATATAATAGATACGAATGCTTGTAGTATTTTCCATTTACATAAATATATACACTATTATAATAATAAATATTTCATGGGAATGGGAAGAACCATCAGGGCACCCGATTAAAGCTCTCTGGATGGGGAGAGTGGGAATGCCAACTCCCCATTGCTAACAGTTTTTGAATATAGGGCGGGCTCTTCTCCCCGCCCATTGGGGCATCATCATGTTAGATGGCTTGCTCTTTTGACCAATTGTTCAATCTTGTTGTTGGATGGAGATTTTTTATATCCCTGTGGATTCGTATAAGTGATGTTGCCTATCGATCCACCCAACCCCTTTTTGGCCCTTCATACAATGGCATGATTGTAATGTCAGGAGAGCCCATTGCTGTCGGACTAAGTTTCCGTGCTACAATGGGTGGTAGTACATATCATACATCATACATCATACGGATTTCGTTGTAGTTTCATTGTATAAGAAAAGTCATTGAAGTATTTATTCATATTAGCGCTGAGTTTAATTTCTTCGTCCTGGTCTATGTCCACCGACAAACCGACAAGAATGACAATAGCAAACGTCCTAATATTTCTGTTCAAATCACATTGCTGACATCTATCTTCGTGTTCGCTGAAAACGTTTATTGAAGCCACGAACACGCTTGGGAACTTGATAAGAAGGTTCATGTCTGAGAAATTTTGGACACGTTTATTTGATCTAAATAACATGATTCTATGGGTTTCGACATATGGGATCGGTGCACATTTGAATCGGTCGTTATGGATTCTTGATCAATAGTGATGATTGAGTTTCATGTCGGTTTGTGTCGGTGCTATGTCTATATGGTTCTGTTGGATGTAATGACTATTCGTGTTCTCTAAGCTGTGAAAATAATGTTATTTTGGGTTACTTTTTGTTTCTGTGTATTTTCTTACCAAGCTGTATATCTTGCATGTATTATTTATATTTCATTTTATTTAGGTTGGACAAAAAAATGGATGATTCACAACAACTTAACATTGTAAGTATGTTCTCTCTTTACAAGAAAGTTAGAAAAGGACTTCTTTAGCTGATGTAAATAATAACTTCAATCTATTTTCATTCTAAGTTTCGCAGTGTAAATGCATTTGGAAGGATAGGAGAAGTAAATGCTAAAAGCATTCGAGTATGCAAATACTTTTCGATACATATAACGTTAACACATTGCATTTACTATGCTATTCCGTAAAAGTCGTCGAATAAAATTTTTTTATGATTTGATTTTTCGATGATAATGATTTGAATAGAATGAGTAATAGTGTTGCTTTAAAGAATATGTTATTATTTGCATTCGGCAAATAAACACTCGTTAAATGTAGTAAAAAAATTGTTAATGGAAAGTTAATGCCTCATTTTTTACAGGAAGAAACCAACAACCTTAATGAGAGAATCATTTTGTTCGTTAAGGAGAACAAAGTTCTCTACGACAAAAGCATGCGAGCTTACAAAAACAACATTACCAGGAATAAATTATGGGCGCAACTTGGATGGGAGCTTAACATGGATGGTAAGTTTGTGTAAGTTTTAATTTTTAACTCTTTAATAAGCAAATCACTAATCACAACATATTGTGTAACACTTGTTGTATACTATTTTGTTGAACTGGAAAAATACTTTTTTGGAAGCACACAGGGCGGAAAATTTTAAGGGGTTGGTTCATTTTTTGATCTTCTGTTCTATTTGAATGCCTTTACCAAACCATTATCTATCTATCTATCTATCTATCTATCTATCTATCTATCTTCTTCTATATATATAAAAATGGATTTCAGTCTGTCTGTCTGTCTGAACCTAATATACTCAAAAACTACTGAACCGATCGCCGTGAAATTTTGTATGCAGGGGTTTTTGGGGCCGGGAAAGGTTCTTATGATAGTAAAAGACCCCTCCCATCTTTGGTAAGGGGAGCTTCCATACGAATGAAACACTAATTTCTACTTAACTCGAGAACTCATCAGGCAAAAGAAACCAAATTTGGCATGTGTGAGTTTTTGAAGGCAAGAAAGTTTTCTATGGTAGCTTGAGAACACTCCCCGTCATAAAACGGGGGCTCCCATACAAATAAAACACAATATTCTGCATAACTCGGGAACTAATCAAGCAAACGGAATTAAATTTAGCATGTGGCGGTTTTTGAAGACAAAAAATGGTTCTATGTTGATTTGAGACCCCTCTCCTTTCTGAAAGGGGGGCTCCCATACAAATGGAACGCAAATCCTTGCATAACTCGAGAACTAATCAGGGAAATGGAACCAAATTTGGCATGTGGAAGTTTTTGAAGAAGGGAAATGTTTCTATGGGAATTTGAGACTCTTCCGCCATATGATGAGGGAAGGGGGGAGGGGGCTCTCAAACAAATGGAACACAAATTTCTGCATAACTCGAAAACTAATAAAGCAAATTGAACCAAATTTGGAATGGACGAGTTTTTTAAGGCATGAAATGTTTTTATGGTGGTTCAAGCCCCTCCTCCCTCTAAAAATGAGGGCTCTCATACAAATGAAACACGAATTTAAGCCAAGCATGAGAATTATCCTACTGCTATGCTAATTTGCATGTAAGAGTATTTATGTCCGGGACAGCATCTTATGATAGTTCAAGACCCCTCCCGTCTCTAGAAAGGGGAGCCTCCATGCAAATGAAAGCAAATTTGGTATGGGCGAGTTTTTGAAGGCAAGAAATGTTTTTATGGTAATTTGAGACCTCTACTCACTTTGGAAAGGGGGGCTCCTATACATACGAAACACAAATGTAAACGTAACATGAGAACTATCCCTACCGCTATGCAAATTTGTATGCAGGGGTTTTTGGGTCCGGCAAAGGATCTAGTGATAATTCGACACCCCTCCCGCCTTTAGAAAGGGGGGCTCCCATGCAAATGAAAAACTATTTTCAGCATAACTCAAGAACTAATCAAACAAATGGAACCAAATATGGCATGTGGAGGTTTTTGTAGGCAAGAAATGTTTCTACGGTGGTTTGAGACCCCCCTCCTCTTTGAAAGAAGAGGCTCTCATACAAATGAAACACGAATTTTAGCCAAACATGAGAATTATCACAGGTATGACTATTTTTATGCAGGGATTTTTGGAGTCGGGGAAGGTTCTTATGATGGTTCTAGACCCCTCCCACATCTGGAAGGGGTGCTCCCACACCAATGAAACACAAATTTCTGCATAACTCGAGAACTAATCATGCAAATGGGAACAAATTTGGGATGTGGGGGTTTTCGGAACCAAGAAATGTTTTTATGGAGGTTTGAGACTCCTCCCTTCTCTGGAAGGGGTGGGCTCTCATGAAAATTAGACACAAATGTCAACCAAACACGAGAATCATACCTACTGTTATGAAAACTTATATGTCATGATTGTTGAGGCTGGAGAAGGTTCTTACGATGGTTCGAAGCTCCTTCCCCGCATGAAAAACCAATGAAACAGACATTTGAACCAAACATGAGAATTATCCATGGAACTAAAACATAAAACGTGTACTTCTCGGGTAAGAAGCATATTCTGATAAAAGTTTGAACCCCGCTTTAGTCAAGAATTGGTTGAGTTACTCTCAGTGCTACATTATGCACAAGAAGTTAACCTTAGGTTATGCAAGAAAAATTTTTGTACAAACTGACAGGATACGGCTTTGTTTGTCTTTGAAATGCTTCTACGCAGAAATCAGAACTGTTAGAAACTACCGGTCCAAGGGTTAAATTAATAACACAAACCTTTTTTTTTTGTTTTAAATAACACACACACAAGCAAACACAAATATTTTAACCAGATTCATTCAGAACAAAACCATAAACGCACCAGTTCTATTAATTTTTCATTCATTTAGTCGCATGCGTGGCAAAGCTCAAACCGGGTTCAGCTAGTCTACATAGATATAAAAATGAATTTCTGGGAAAGGTTCTTAAGATAGAAAGAGACCCCTCCCTTTTCTGAAAAGGGGGGCTCCCATACAAATGAAACAAATATTTCTGCATAATTTGAGAACTAATCAAGCAAAGGAAACCAAATTTGGCATGAGAGAGTTTTTAGATGCAAGACATGTTTTTATGGTGGTTTGAGACTCCTCCTCTTTCTGAAAAGGGAGGCTCCCATACAAATGGAACAGAAGTTTCTGCTTAACTCGAGAACTAATCAAGTACATGGAACCAAAGTTGGGAAATAGAGGCTTTTGAAGGCAAGAAGTATTTTTATGGTGGTTCGAGACCCCTCCCATCTCTAGAAGGGGGGCTCTTATACTAATGAAACTGAAATTTCTGCATAACTCGAGAACTTATGAAGCGGATGGAATCAAATTTTGCATGTGTGGGGGTTTTGAAGCAAATGATAGTATGGTGGTTTGAGAAACCTTCCCCCTGATATTTTGAACTCGATCCAGCATTGTTTTTTTTTGAGTGCTCATGCGTTTGAACAAATTTTTCCCAAATTATAAACACATGAGTGTTTTCATGCGATTCTATCTTACCAAGCAACTATTTTTTGCTGTTTTTTGCTTATCAATTTTAGTCAAAGCGTTAACGACTCGTTGGAGGTCCATCAGAGACAGGTTTGTCAAGGCCCTAAAATTCGAGGAGCTATCCCATCGATCAGGAGCAGGAGTGCTGGATGACGATAATCCATGGGAGTTCAAGGACCAATTGTCTTTTTTGAGAGATCACGTCAATAAACGAAAGTAAGTACTTCTCATGTCATACTGCTCATATGATCACATATTTTATGAACTTTTTGGACGTTGATAATCCATTCATATTGTAATTTGTTTTGGACGAAGCATAAACTATATTACAGAGAGGTTAGGAAAAAAAAAAGTTTATCCGGTTTTGAAGCTGAAGATCTCCGATTTTGACAAGATGTTTTGACGTGCAAAGGGATGCCACAAAGTAGGAACAAAACTGACAAATTTGCTAGTTGCTACACGCAAAAAAAAGCCGTAGTGGAAACTACCATTTCGAGGGTTAAATTAAGCGCAAACACCAACAATTTTCAGCTGACTATAAATGCGTTTGATTTTACCATGCCTGCGATTAGATCAACTATGGTGCGGTTGATATCAATATGAGGTCTGTCAAATATACCACAAACGTTGAAGATTTTACCATAAACGTAGTAAATTTGACTGAAATTTCATGGTAGTTTTAAAGATAGGCGTAGTTGGGTAAAATAGTAGTTTTTACTACAAGATTTCTTTCTGTGTAGTTGCTTTTTGATATTAGGCGATTTTATTTGAATTGACGGTTATGGGATTTTTCACATGCTAAGATTCAAGGTTGAATGTTTGTGATACTACATTTGTTTATTATTCATTACGATCTTTCAGAACGACTAGCAACTATTCCGACAGCGATGCTGGCCCAAGCTCAAGCCAGAGCAATGATTTCCAACAGTTGGTTGAAGAGCATCTGGATGAGCACTCAGAGAACATTCAAGAGTTTATGCGTACTCCGCCAACAACAGCATCAACAAGGAAACGAAAAGCTGACGAAATTGATAATAAGATGTCAGCACTCCTCGATAAGTATATTTCCAACAGCGATGAAAGAAACACATCGTTTGGGCAATTCATTGATAGTAAGATGGCTGTCTTGCCAATAGAGGATAGAGAAAGGCTCGAAGCTCAAATAGTAAGCCTTGTGTACGCTGCAGTCGAGAAGCATCGAGCAACTTCGAGAAATGCAGAGTAAACTCAGCACGCATTTTTAAGTTCTTGTTATTTCTTTTCATTATTTTTTTTTTTTGTTTATTTGCACTTCCTTTTAATTTATGTTTTATGTAACAGCAGAATAAACATTAAACCACCAAGATTAGTTTTATAATTAGTAACGTACCGAAAAATGGCGTAACTTTGATCACTTCATTATCTGTTTCTATTATTCCTTTACTATGAGCCTCTAGGTCTGCTTATACCTGTCTGATTCCCATTCACGCCATGCTTGTCTTTAAAGCCACTAGCTCGTTATAGGCGTCCACTTCAGTGGAAGTTGTGCCAGTTTCCAGGTTTCATTTTTCAGCAAAGAGTTAATCTCTTTATCGACAGCCTATTTCCGCCAGCGACTTTCGAACATTCTACAAGTAGTTCACGGCACTCAATATGCTGCGTGGTGAACATCGTTCTACTGATGCCAGGATGAAGAGGTTCCACGTTGACATCCGGTACTGGACCAGCATTCTCATTCGATCTATCTTCGTCATGAAAACTTCCGAATTCTTTGTAACAAGTTTCTAAAGCGGCTTCTTCTGTACCTTTAGAAGAAACTCAGAACCGTCAGAATCCGCCGGTTCACATTCCTGACGTGATCGCTCTAATCCAACTCTGCATCAGCAAATGGGAGTAACACGAAAATGGGAGGCGACTGCTTATTCATAACGTCCGCTAGACCTCCCTCAGTTTCCATAAAATCTACATCCAGTGCATGACCATACCATACCAATCAGCCCAAGACCAAGGGTGGCCTCTGCTGTTTACAGAAGTTTTCTCCGTTGTCTTCTGTCCATATCTTCATTTCGCCAACCTCGCAGTCGGCGAACAGCTCGCCGGTCACCTTTTACTTGATCAATTCACCTTGCTTGTTGCGCACCTCGTCTTCTTGTATCTGCCGGTTCTTTATTGAGTTTTAAACTGGGCTGTCGTCTGTCATTCTCACGACATGTGAACGATGGGAAGTTCTCCCAATAACTGATGCAATTGGTGGTTGATTCGCCTCCTCCAAGTTCCGTCGTCCATCTGTAATCCATCGTAGATTGTACGCAACACCTTCTGTTCAACGACACCAAGGGCGCATAAGTCCTGCGCAAGCAATGAACAATCGTGAATATCCCCGCTCTTCAAATAAAACCATCCAATGCAATGTTGAATAGCAAACACGACAATCTATCAACGTTCCGAAATTCTAAGCGACTCTTCTGCGTGTATTCCTAGATGTATTATCGTAACACCTCGAATGTTTTGTGCGCATACATACTGCAACTAGGTATTTGTCCTAGTCATTATTCGCACTGCGGTGCGTGCGAATGTTGATGGTATCACAAAAAAAATCCACTGATTCACTGTTCGTTGTTCAGGGGATCTCCAAGTAGCTTTGTGGATGTATTTATGGGGAAAGAAGGTACTTTGGACTACCAAACCACGGCAGGCCGTTTTAGGACAACGCGGCATGCTGGCTGTTCGGCCCAATTACCGGACAGTACATTACACCCCGTCCTACCTAAGCGTTCTTGTAGTCAATGAAGAGGCATCATACACTAGCTCTAGCTGCGCGTAGAACGTTTCTTTTTCGTCATCGGGTCTCTCTTCGTATGGGCTGTAAATCGTATTTGTTCGGGACCTACTCTGCCTGTAACCGCATATCAGTCCCATATTGAAAAACAGCAAACCGAGAAAACGATCATTCAAGTTGGGAAAGCATTTTTCTTGATTCAGCCTGTTTGGCGTACTTTCTTACTCTATATTTTGATGGTTTATATTGAATAGTATGCACTGTTTACTATAGAACAAAAAAAAAATTAAAAAAATGTTGTTTTGAGGAAAAACACACATTGGGACAGGATATGCAGTTACTTTGTGTTCCATCACCAAGCAGTGGACTGTAAAAACTGCTAGCTAGCGTACGCGTTGCGAAAACCGAACCAAAACCACAGCTGGCAAGCGGTGCTAGTGAAATGGCAGGCACTCGACCAGTGGCAGCCGTGCCACCGACGAACGTTGTAATTCCACACGAAATCTTCCAAGCGGCTCCAGTGCCGAGAGCGATTTGATACGTACGAACAACTATCTCAAAATTCAACTCTTTTTGGTCCTGAAAAGGACCGTTTAGCAGCGAGTATGACTGTACCACAGACCTAGT